>MU005784.1:540411-686744 GCA_010093715.1 Pleomassaria siparia CBS 279.74
GATTGTTATCCACAGTGACAAAACGAGACGGGTAGTCGCTTCCAGTTATAAGAACATTACAAGATTTCTAGAGATAACCAGATAGGACGTGAAAGGTTGGCGTGCTAAGTCCTAGCCTGCTGGCTTATCTTCAACGTCAATCGTTCCAACCGCTCCTCTAATGCTTTTTGTCTCTTTTCGAACTCTTTATCTGCATCCTGCTCTTCTACGTCCTTTTCCTCTGGCGATTCGGCTGTCGGAGTTCTATCGGCCTGGCTCTCCTCCTCTTCCTGCTCCTTCTCCTCCTCCTCCTCCTGCGATGGAACCTCGTCTTTTCTGGCCCTTTCCTTTTCTGTTTTCTCTTTCTGCTCCTTTTCAAACTTTGCCTTGCACACCTCCAGCCTCGCAAGACTACTCTTCGGCCACACCTCCTTCGCATCAAACCTTCCTACGCAAGTCTTCGCATCCTTCGGCAGAGGCAGCCAAGACACCTTGCTTTCGACGTACATGTGCATGTCGGGCTCCATCAGATTGGGAAAATCAAAGGACCCAACCTTGATGCCGACGGTTCCCACAGAGAAAGCGCTACTGGCGTCCCACACGATGGTTTTACATCTCGTGCAGCCCATGACTAGCTTCGTGATACCGGACGGCCTAGCGATGGTCATCTTCTGAGGCGGGCATCGCCCGATGGATGTGACTCGATCGTTTTCTATGACTGCGAAGGCTGCGAAGGCTGATCCGGATTGTCGTTGACAGTCTGGACAGTGGCATGCGAAGCAGTACAGAGGAGCCGTCTCCATTCGATAGCGAACATCGCCGCAAGCGCAGCCACCTGCCAGGGCAGGAAAGGGGCGGGGGTTTGGCATGGTGTATAACAATGCAAGGGTGAGATGTGATGGTGCACGATGTGATGGTGCACGACGAGAACGTGAGGTTCGTTCTGGGTTGTGACTATAGTGAGCCCTAACTCAAGCCCAATGGCGCCATGCCACATTCGGTTAGGCCCGACCCCTCATCTCACCAAGCGCCCCGGGGTGGAAATTGGGTTGTAATTCCTGTTTCAAACATTCCGCATCCCTCTTCCTTGCAACTATTCACGTGTCATTGTCCTTGTTCGTAATAAATACCTAGCAACTCCCGCTATCCGATCTAGTCAACTGCTCCACCAGGCGCATCTACACTATCCGGCTCCGCTTCGTCAGTTTGGCCGAATATATCACAATGCATCGAGCAATTCTGGGGAGCATATTCGGGCTAAGAAACCCCGACCTGTAATTCATATCCTTCCAACCAAATCTGCTCGAGATCTTCGCTCCTTCACTGATCAAAGCGAGATTGCGACTTTCTCCGGGTCACCTTGTGTCATGTACGTTGCGATGGCTTCCGAGTTGACGATGGGATCTTCAGAGCCCATAATAAACGTCAGATTCCTCCATGTTCTCTGGTTTCATGTTGACGAACCGTCCCCTGTACATACATCCACCCACCGATGAACAGCTCAGATCTGGTGCTCCAGAAAGGCATTGTGCCCACAATACTTGGCGGTTCTCACAGCTGAACCGTACAGGATACGCATCTCTCTATCATCTATAGAATCTCTCCAGGCCGTCTGCTAAGATGTCGTTTCCCCCCAGAAAACTGGATTACCATCGCGCAAGCTACCCTCTATATGTTTCAGTACTTGGGGATAGCAAGTTAAGATTGGGAAAATTCATTGCAGGGCTGATCTGCAGCATTTGATTTATTATTGATTTATTATTGATTTAATCGTGATTCTCGTTGTCGTTCTTTCTTCCTTTCTTTCTTCAACTTTCCCATAAACACACGCCTACATGTGCCTCGGCCAAAACAGCATGCAGAGAGGTAGAATTCTCACCGAGTCTTCCTCTTCAGCACTATAGCAAACCAGGTCTAAGCCTTTATCCCAAAAGAGTAGAAAATGCAAACATTGTTGGATATACAAGAGAGAAAAGAAAAGAAGGGGCAAAGTTCTTTGCCGAGTTCTGTCAAAGTGAAGACGCTAAAAAAGACAAATGGTAGAGAGAAACAAGACTTTTGAGAGGGAGAGCGGTCACTCCCCAAAATCTATGCCAAAACATAAATGTCGCCCATTTCTCGATACAACAAATGGATGTACCTCGCATCTCTCTATTTTTCGCTCCCGCAACCTCAATTTTAATCAAACGTGTTGGTCGGTCGGTCGGTCGGTCAATCAAGTCAAAACAATACTGCGCAAGGAAACCTATGATATCTGCATGATTAAAAGGTATCATGACGTTCAGAGCTCAGACACCCTCTCCGTGGTCAACCATTCTCTTCTCCATCCTGTGCTTCCTCCATGCCGGTCCCAGATACCACTGCGCAATAAGCAGCGGCGCCACGACCGCAGTCACCAATCCGAGACCTAGAAATGTAGAACTGACGCCTATGTCATCAATCATCTCCTCAATGAAGGCCACACCAATCGAACCCATCAAGCACCTCACGAGATTGTTGATAGCGGTGCTCGAGGCGCCCTTGCCCGGGCAGAGGTCTGCGAGTAGAGTTTGGTTTATGGAGAAAATAGCATTCGATGACGCAGCGATGAAGAATTGAAACATCAACGGGATTGCTATCCACCCCGGCCTCGCGACGAGGCTTGGTACAGCGAGAGAGAAGCCGTATCCGATAGTGGCCAGCATGAAAATAACAATGATCCATTTCGTGTGTCGCAGACGCGTGTGCTCGATTGGAAAATCGGATGGCAGGTCCTTCTTAGGGAATCTGTAATCGGCGGGTAGGTTGTGCCTTTCTTTGTACTCTTTCTCTGCTTTTGCATACGATTTGTTCATCAGAATTCCGACGATTGTTGAGCCTACAATGGTGCCAAGGCCGTTGGGAAGAAACGCGAGACCGAGGAGCAGTTCATTGAGGTGGAAGGCGTCTTTGAACAGAGTCGTGGTACTCGATGTTACCATGCTCCAAATCGCGTAGATTGTGCCCCCGAAGACGAGACTTAGCAGTATATCCTTCTCCTTGAACAGGAGCAGGGGCTCGTAGAATGTCCTCAGGGTCACCTTGGGTGTCCCGAGGCCTTCGTCGCGATCGGTCATATATGGTGCTTCCTTGGTTATCTTGCTGATCAAGGGTTGATGGATACCGGTGAGGCGGAACGAGCCGTTTCCTGCGATACTTCGAAGAGTCTCAGGAAAGAAGGTAATTATCGCCAAAACAGTTACCGATGAGAGTATAAGGAGGAAGATGAAAATTGATCTAAAACTTAGTGAGTGAAAGGACAATCATACGACGGACATAAGCTCACCTGAATCCAAAGACGTGGGCCAAAATACCGCCAGCCACTGGGCCGACCGCAATACTGAAGTTTCTTACTGAGCCTTTTAGTTGTGTTCGCGACTACACAACGACAAGACAACTTACTGGCCTGGTAGAAGCTCATGAAGCCTCCTCTCTCAGCCGGAGGCGTGATGTCTTGAATGACACCATTCCCTAAAAGGATTAGTTTTCAATGACGTGCACTGTCGCGGCACCATTTACATACCGATGCTGACTGTCGAAGCACTTCCTGCCGCTTGCAGGCCTCGAAAAACTACCAACACTGCGAAATTAGGCGAAAAGCTCAGCGCGATATTCGCCGCGATATACACCAAGAACGAATAGATGTAAATTGGCCTTCTTCCCACTGTGTCTGACAGTGATCCCCAAAACATCGGCGATATTCCTTGAACGACGAGGTATGAGGTGATGGTCAGAGACACTGTCTTGAAGCTGACGTTTAGATCCTATCCCGAACATTAGATGATGCTTCAGCATTGGATCCATAGATTCATCTTACCTTTGAAATGACATCCAGTGATGGGAAGTAAATATTCGACGACAACCCCGAGAATAACCCAGCAAGCCCAATCATCAAAACAACCTTCCATTTCTGTCGCTGTGTAAACACATGGTAAGCCTCCTCTTCCCCTGCCTCCTCTTTCGACTCGAACTCGCTCATCACACTTTGGTTGTAGCTCTCGGGACGGAATTGATGTTCGGACTGGTTCGCGATGAAGGTCTGGTGGCCTCTTCCGGAGATGTGTACACCATCGCCGAATTCCCCCCGGTCTTCGAGGGTATTGGAATGACGAGACATTTTCCGGCTTGGGACAGCTTATAAGTACAAGTATCTATATATTATGGTTAGATGTGTTTGCATAGGAGCGTTTGTGTAGTGCAGATAAGGGTTTTGCGGCGGACAAGAGAGCGGAAAGGAAGGAGACGTCAAGTCTCTGCTTTTGGAATCGGCCTCATACATGAGTTATTGGCTTGCAGTGTTGAGAGCAGCCGGACTGAAAGTAGCTATGCTATCGTTGGCAAGTGAGGTACGAGGAAGGATTTGGTATTTTCGCTTCAGTGTGACAAAGTTCGTGATACGTGAATGCAGTGGATGCATTGCCCAGTCGCCCGAGGAGCACAGATCTATATCAAGCAGATGAGAAGAAGATTTAGACTTTGGCAGGTACCCACTGTACTTTTGTGCGCATGATCGCTATAACCATGGTTGACAGTTGCTTGCAGGCCCAACACTGTTGTTATATGAGCCCACTGATGGTAATATCGCTCGTCTTATTAGTCATGCTCATATCGAACGATACTCAGTCTTTGCCATGCTTATATGACTGATGCAAGACCCAGGTTCGAGTGCTTGTCGAGATTAGTTCGCCTTCCCGACTTGATGACTGTACAATATGGTCATGATAATTTGTAACGATACATACGGACATCTGGTGGAGAACAAGATCATCTTGTGCACTGCTTTTAGTCTCATATATAGTATGTACTGCGGTATCATGGGCAAGTATCAGCTGTACAAAGGCGAGCGCGTCGGAGAGCCAGAAGGCTTGGAGTCCAGTGCCAAGCTTGTTGAACCAAAGTGCTGAACGCCCAACTGCCTTTCACAGGGTTCCCCCACAACCCGACCTGCAAAAGATGCATTTCTTCCATCGAACGGTACTCTCAGGGCATTTTCTCTATTGACCTTGCCTAAACCTCTACATTCCCTCGTCTTCAAAAGCTGCGACGTCTGCGCAACTCGACTCCCAAATTTCGAAGAGGCCTCTCTCTGTACCTGAACGATCGAGGATGACTCGCTAGGCTGCTGCCAGAGTCTGCCAACGGTCGCACCCGCATAGATTTCTACCATCGATCCATACTACTAGTGCCCCATCTCTGCCTCCGAGCATCGCAACGACCTCGTTCGCGGTTCCGAACCCGCGCTGACAGCAGCAATTTCAAGTAATGCCTCCAAATTAAACATTACACTGGCCTGTCAAATCCCCTTGTTTGAACCGTGCGCGCACACGATGACCGTAAACAAACCCCTCTGCATTCTACGGTACTGGGCCATCGTAGAAGGGGTAATAACCAGTAATAATAACATAAATGGCAATGCCCCAACTACACACGGTGATTCTTAATCTGTCAACCACGGATCGCTAAATGAATAAATAAGATTGCCATCCAGATTCAGGTCCACGCATCTTGGACCGCCAAAGTCAGCGGGAGGTAGTGTAGTGCTTAGATTTGAGTGAATGATGCCTCTCTCGTGGCTGTATCCAGCGGCTTGAGCAATCTGCAAGCCCCACTTCTTGCCGTTCTTCATGCCCTTGAGTGTACATATCCCATAGTACCTAGTAGCGGAATCAGAGGTTGCAGTGCTGTGGTGGACATGGAAACAAACCGAAAAATTCTGGGATGACTTCCAAGTCGTGTTAAGAGCCTCTCCTCTACGGCGAAAGCATTATCAATCTCAGCAGCGAGTCGTTCTGACATTCCTCGTAGATCATGCGGCATTTTCTCAGCTAACCCGTTCCCTACGCGAAAGACGATGCTTGCACGGCCGTTTCTGCTTAATGTTTCAATATCACGCGCGTATATACATGTATATATATATGTGTGTGTGTGTGGTTTGGAGGTGAGGGGAAGGCTGTCACGGCTTCAACAATGTCGTACAAAGTTGAAAGATCCTTGTTGCACTTCAAGAGCCTTAAGTTGTGGGCACAAGGGACAATGTTTCCAAACTAGTGGTAAAACCGTAGAACAGGCTTGGCATTCAACTAACGGTTGAGCAGTCCAGGATCCCCAACGCGGCCAACCGGACGTACTACGATACAATTGGGGTCAAAGGGTATCGTAACGTCTTACTTTGGCAGTAATTCCTAACGGTATGATAGACACAAAGGCACCGTACGATCCGGAGTTGGTACGACTTAAGATAGTAAATAGTATCTACGATACGACTGCACGTGACCCGTAGTACGTACGTACAGGCCCTTGATTTTAATAATATTCTTATCTTTAACGCTTAATATAATTAGCTAGATTGTTTAAATTAGCAGGCAAATTGTAAATACGCAGCACAGAGCCTTTGAATAGGCACCCTACCTACTAATCTAAGCCTCTAAATACAGGCACCTGGCCTGTTAATCCGCGCCGTAGTAATTGTACTACGGCCTAATTTTAATTCACTAATACGAGTCGTATTGTAGGGCACCCCCTGTTACTTCCGGATGGATTACGTGAGCGGTACGACACCGATCGTACGGATCGTAGTACGTCTTGTTGGCCGCGTTGAGGATCCCTTTGTAGAGGCCGACTGAGCCAAAAGCGATTCCCATAACGGGAATTTCCCACGGCAGATGATTGATAGTTGAATACGGTTATATTTTCTAATTGCCAATAGGCTAACTTGGCTAGAATTAGACTAGGGAACAGTAACCGCTGGCTGTATTTCCTGTCAGCCATGCCGTCCGTTCCCATCTAAACTTAGCAGATTTCAACAAGAATCTTCACGACTGGGCTTCAATCTGTTGGGGATATAGATCAATCAATGCACGGTAACAGTGTGTTCGCACTTTTGCCTCGACACAATCTTCATAGCTTTCTGATAATCCGCCTTCAGCGAGTCTGGATACAATTCCTTTGAGCAGATAGGCCATAGCTCGTCCACCAGGGTCTCAACAGCGACTTTGAACACGTACTTGAACCACTCGCGCTCTTCGTGACCATCCTCCAAGCCTGGATTGGAATCTGCAGCGACGGCGAGCAAGAATGGCGCGCCAGACCGCCAACATTTCGATCCAGCCTCGGGACGCTCAGCGTCAGCCGTCGAGAGCAAAGACTCCACTGCTTCTGGTGACGCGCAGAGAAACAGGCCGTACGCCAGGCCAGAGGGAAGATATGCCTTGATCGCGTGGTATTCAGCACGAAGGCTGTCGGCGGTGGCGGCGGTGCTCAGCTCCTTCTTCTCGAACCAGCGGATCTCGAGCTGGCCTCTTGTCTCATCGTAGTTGTCGGGTGGGCTGGCCTCATTGCCCCGCGAGTCTCGAGAGAAATAGATGTTGACCATTTCGTGCAACTGCTCTTTGAGGGTTTCCCAGATCTCCGTCTCGTCGCCACCACCGTGGAGTGCTGTCCGGAATGCGACGAAGCCCCATGGTTGGCCACGGCGGCGCTTCCTCCGGTGCTTGAGCCAGTCTGGTTAATGGAATGACGCTGGTGCTTCCGAAGGCGTCATAGCAGCGTCAGTGCGGAGTATTTGGGCGGTCCCGTCTGCACATTTTGTAGTAGGGGCAACGGGTAAGGTTTGTGTGTTGAAGCTGGGATGAGGCATGTTGTTCGGGGCCGTGGATGGGATGTCTTGTTGAAGATGCGAGTGGATAAGCTGACGGGTGATATTCCGATTCATTGTATCCACTTGGCAGTGAGCATGGATATAAGAATTAGCCCAAGGGATTAATTCCTTCAGGATTCACCTACAGAACTTGGCACAAAACTTGCACAAAGTCTGCATAGAACTCATAGAACAAGCACCTTTTAGTTAGTAGCTACCTTCTGTCTATTCTCTTAAAGAGGTACTAACAAGCAGTATACTAGTAATAATATAGAGTCCAAATGTATATTATAATACATAACTAAGTTTATATACAAAATGTTCTATATAGAACACCACCTACAATAATATATAGAAAGAAGACTAGGGGAAGATAGGATATCTACAGAAGAGTTAAAATAGATACAAATTACAAGGAAACCAGTGTCGTTACCATGAACGTCAAACTAGTCAGTCCCGAACAGAAGGTTTGCCACAGCTTCAATATCGCCGCTAAAATAGTCCTCTACTGCTGCTGTTGGTAGCCGCATCTGCCCATTATTGTCTTTTGCATTAACCTTAACCATGCCTGTTTCTAGCAGCAGCTCTGCTATACTCTCACTCCCGTGCTCTATTGCCCACAACAGCGGTGTGTTCCCACTATTATCCTTAGAATTAACGTTAACCTGGCCTGTTTCTAGCAGCAACTTTACTACAGTTTCGACCTTGTTCTTTACTGCCCACCACAGCGGCGTTAGCCCATTAGCGTCCTTTGCATTAACATAAACCTCGTCTGTTTCTAGGAGCAGCTTTGCCACAGCCTCACTCCCGTGCTCTACTGCCCACGACAGCGGCGTCCGCCTCCTATTGTCCTTACCATTAACGTCAACCTGGCCGGTCTCTAGCAGCAGCTTTACTACAGTTTCGACCTTGTTCTGTACTGCCCACAACAGCGGCGTCCGCCCAGTACTGTCCTTGGCATTAAGGTCAACTGTGCCTGTTCTTAGTAACAACGCCACTATTCTTGTGAATCCAAACTGCACTGAATATGACAACACGCCCCTGCCTTTCAGAAACTTGAAGTCGCGTCCAATCTTAGTTTCGCTAAGCTCCTCATAACAGTTCTGGCCATTCACTTCACTCTGGTGTGACTCATTAGGATGGTTTGCCATGAGGATGTTTGAAAACATCCTGACAGCGTCCTTGCTCCCAGTTGCCACAGCTGCGAAAATAGGGGGTCCATAACGTTCGTTTCCTACTTCAAGACAGGAAGCGGCAACGGTGGTGGATAGATGCACTCCAATGAGGTTTGGCATGTTGTATTCCCCCAAGATGTATAGAAGACTGACACTTTCCGAGTGCCTGCGCACCTCGTGCCTTTCCAGCAGGTTGTTGAGTCTGACCCACGGAGGCAGTTGGAAACTGTCGACAAATTGTGTTTGGGGGATGCCATTTCCTTCTGCTGCGTCTGCGTGGTATAGTATATGATGAACAGCATACTCTAGGAGGGGAAACGCATCAGTGGCGGACTTGCGCAAGTTTGCAGCTTCAGGCGACGAGGCTTTTGGAAGGTCTTCGGGGATCTCCAAAGGGGTGAAAAGATCCACACTGATGTAGTTGAGGCAGCACTGCTTTAACCGTTCGTGGCTCTGGCCCTGAAGGTTGGTCCCAAGATCAGGCCAGGTGTTGCTGAGACCGCCCTCCTTCAGAAGAAAGTCCCGTACTGACTCGTGAATGAATTGGACTCTCGGAAGTTTCGATTTTGTGATTTCGGCGAGCCCTTTTGACGAGTTAAGGATGAATCTCTTGATTACATCTCTCGTAGTTTCTTCAGGGTCCCAAATCGATACTGCATCCGGTCCGCCTCCAGAAAGGATGGCAAAGTACAACTGCTCGGGGCTTAGCGGTTGCTTGGCAAAAAGCACCCACTGGATACAGAGCATGTGCTCGTCTCTGTTGTGCATATCGCGAGTCAATATGTCATGAAACAATTCGTGTAGGTCTCTGGGGATATCATCTAGCCTTCGACGAAGTGCATGCATCCGGCCGCGATCGTGTTCTTTGTTCAGGATGCCTTTAACAAGAACCACCCACATAAAAACCCCCGAGGCCTTTTGTTGAACCTCGCCTCGAACCTGCTGTGCGATCGGGCTGTTTCCAATCTTCAACTCCGTCTCAAGGTAATTGGCGATATCCTGCGTGTGCCCTTCTTGACCTTCTAGAACCAGTCCTAATCCTTTCCCGATGGTGATATGGGGGTAATGCCTGCTCGAAAAGCACACTTGGAAACGTATCTTGGACGATGTAGCGAGATCGCCCATACGCTCGAAGAAGGATACCATGTCGCGAATCTGGTCTTCTTCACACTCGTCTAGGGCGTCGATGAAGCAAATAACCGAAGACTCCCCTAGGTCTTGTATAGCATATTCCAAAAGCGTCTTGAGTGATTCAATGCTCCATTGGTGTTCTGTATTGGCGCTTAATGTTGACAAACCGAGCGTGCCAAAGACACTCTGGAGAGCGGGAAGCCGTTCGAGGAGTTGAAGCAGTAGTGACCTATACGTTCCGATCGTAGATTTCTCGATACTCTCGCCTCGCGCGTTGAAAAAGAAGGAGATGACTACCCAGTCCTTCATCTTCTTCCGAGCATTGGCTGAAACGAATTTCATCAATGTAGATTTCCCTGTTCCGGGCTTTCCCTTGATCCACAAAAACCCATGATGTTCGCTTAGCTTGGTCGTGTCGAGCCAGTCGAGATATTCAGACTTGTGCAGCAGCCATTTGCATGTCCTGGTATTCGCGTTCTTGATATTCGCATGGCGTGCATCGATCTGCTCAAACCTCAATGACTCTAAAAGCTCCCGTTTCAGCTCTTCGCCAATCAATGCACTACTAGCTCCTCTCGAAGTCTTTTCTATTTGTTCCTCAAGCCGACTTAACGCACCCTTCCGTTGTTCGCCATAGATATGCGGCAGGTGGACATCGAAGATGCCGAGCAGACAGTATATCTCGTCTTCTTCGCGTTTTGTTTTGCGCCTCTCTGCCCAGCCATATTTTTCACGCCTGCTAAACTTAGACAGGGACTTTCCTCCAAGTGCATTAATGGCGATTCCCGTTATTTCGTGAATGGTTTGCTGCATTGATTCCCTGTTGCTAAGATAAGTCCCCTCGTTAGAGAAAAATTCAACTCTTGTTGGCGCTATAAGCTCTTGAAGAGTCCAGCCTCGGGTGAACCATCTGCTTTTTCTGAACGCTGGTTTCCATCTCTGAGAGCGATCATCCCCATCCGAATACGAAACGTCAGACAGATAGACGTAACATTTCTCTGCAACCCTGTACCAGCGGAACATAGAGTTTATTGCTTCTGATAGTTCTGAGCTGCTGGATTTGTCGATGCAGCAAGTGTCAATCCAGAAGTGTTTAAGGCCGTCTCTTGCCGCCTGGATGGCGCAGAACTGAAGCTTTCGATAGCCAAGTTTGCTTTTGCCTCTGTCATTTGTGAAGTCTTGGAAGGTGACCTCCTCTTCGTCTTTGCCCCATGTGTGCGACAGGATCGCATAGGGTGGAATATCGTCACGTAGCCGCTCGACAAGGCTGAGCCCGCCGTTGTCGTCAAGCTGTAAAAGGCGCATTGAGCAGGGCCGAATTGGCTCAGGGATTAAAGGTTGCGAGGGAGATTGAAAAATACTCGTATGTTTGAAGAAGTTGAAGAGCTGTACTGGTGGTGACAACTGCACAGGTGATGAATGAAAAACGATTGAGACAACACAGCTGAAAGAGGTGCCTAGTGATGGGTTGACGCCGGCAAGCTGACCTCACGTGGACCGCGCCACCCGGGTATACGAGGAACGTCGAGACTGCATATTTAGTTATCAATGTGGTTGATGTGCCTTTTTGCCTTGTTTGCCTTTTTTTAAAACCGCCTTGCTATGTTGTACCAGGCTGACGTAGCATCTTAGCAACGGCCTCACGTTTTGTATTACCCTCCTGTGAAAGGCACACAACATCCGTATTTCTAAGTAATATATTAGTGTAAAGATGTGCAAGTTCGGCATAGCGATACCGAAAACCAAATAACACACTGTCAACGCCAACCCCTTCCACAGCCACAGCAACAACAACAATACAGTGACAACACAGCATCTCTCCGACCCCAACAACCCATGCGACCAACCACGAACAGAGCACCCAGCCACAGCCACAACACAGCCCACCTATCCCCACACCCACACCGTGTGTATGTACAACTCACCACCCATGACCAACAACCCATCAACAGCTAAGGCAGCACTCAGAAAAAGACATATCAACGCAATTCACAACCGCCCCACGACCATCCCTCCCCCCCCCCCCCCCCCCCCCCCCCCACGCCTCCCTCTATAACGTAGGACAAGTGGTAACAGAGACAATCTATCTATATTAATACGAAAAATATATATTGATTTCCCCATATGGAACGTCACGAATCCTTCCAACGACCAACCAACCAATCACCTCACTCGCATCCTTCGTCAGCGTTGTCTTAAACAACCAACCTATCTGTCTCTTGGTTTCTGGAGTTGTGAACCGATTGTAGTAGGTTGTCTTGCGAAGGTTTCGAAGTAAGCGATAATAGATGTAATTATCTATCTAAGGAATAGCGTCTCCCTGAGATAATACATATCGCGTAAGGTTGCTTACCTAATTAATGGATCACCCGAAGGGTGATAAACACATGATCTTTCTGATCATCCAAGAGATGGTTACAAAATTATTCGGAATTACTTGTATTATGCTTACATGTTTCTTGTAGATCTTGGGATGAAGGTTCTTCTTCTGCTCTTTTAAGTACTATATAATCAATATACTCTATTACATAGATCTAAGTAGTGACTAATTAATTCACTTCATACACTCGTTCATACAAACTCTGCTTTCCAGCTAATTTCTACCTCTATAGTATGTATAAGAAGTAACAACCCTATGTCGGATCCGAGGGTGGCGTGGTATCAATGTACATACCGCCCGCTTTGGCGACGTTCTGATAAGATGATGGTTGGTTGGTTGGAATTGATTTACGTCCTATACAGATTGGCCAAGCCTTCTTCTATGAAGCCTCCCGTGCGGCATGCGGACGCGCCGAGCACTAAACATGAAGGCGGTTTTTGCGTTTAACTGCCCGTAACAGATAGGGCCTGTCGGCCCTTTTCTCCTCCTCCAAGCAAGGAACAATAAGGAAACAGTCTGAGCCGTTTAGGGCTTAGGGCCGAAGGCTCTTGGTGAGCTTTTCTGATAAGATGAGCTCCGGTGTGTGATTGTATAACAAATGAACAATTACCGGTCTACAATACTCTTAGCGCTCGTACGCGGTTAGTGGTAGTTTTATCATCATCCCAAGTAAAAGTTTGGTCATCTCTTATATATATATATAACAATCATCAACGATATAATTACCTCCTTTTTTGCTTTATCTCTACTCATTACCCATTCTTCCATCCTACAAAGCTCTCAAGTATCCGCTGAACTGATTGATATAGTTTGGTCTGAAAGAGGGAAGGGTGGATAGATCGAGGGAGGGAGGGAGGGAGGGAGGGAGAGGGATGGCGAGGTTTCTCTTCTTAACTTTTGGTGGGCATATATTAGTTATCTGTGTATGGATATTGACGGATGAATGGATGAATGGATAGATACATGGATGGCGGGGTGGGAGGTTTTGAGGTAATGTATGTGGGGATGGCTGCGGGTGTGGCGTTTTTAGCTTGTTGTCTACTACCTGAGGCACCCGAACCGCGTGCTAGGTAGGTACTATTTATTAGTGTAGACGTGTGCTGGTATGCGCGCTACTCTGCGCGTATTGTGTAAGATGGGCTTTTTTCTTCTTTTCTTCCAGTCTCTTTGCTTTTGTACAAACAGATTAGATAGCACGTGACCTATACACATACCTACCAATCACCCACATATCCACCCCCCAACTTTCCCCAATCCCAGCCACCCGCCTCTCCGCGCAGATTGACGGACCAGACTAACAGCGCAAAGAAAAGAATCACTACATAATATATCCACGACCCATTTCTCTCCTCCACTCTATCAATCTTACTCTCCCTTCCCGCTTTCCCCACCTCCTCTCCATCCTCATTCGCCCAAGGCACGCGTATCTTTGCATGTCCCAGGACCTGCTCAGACACCACCTTGGCGCCCGCGAGTACAATGGGGACGCCAGTCCCGGGATGCGTGCTAGCGCCAACAAAGTACAGCCCCTCGATTGCACTATGTTTGGTCTTGGGGCGAAAGCAGAGCACGTTGAAGAAGGAGTGTGAGAGGCCCAGGATAGCGCCACGGTCGAGATTGAAGGTTTCTTTCCAGGATAGCGGCGTGTTGAGCGTTTCGTGGACTATATGTGGGGCAAGGGAGATTTTGAGGCGGGATTGGATCGTGGAGATGATTGTGGAGCGCGCGGTGGATAGCATGGCCGGCCAGTCTTGGGGCTTTTGGGTTTCCTCGGAGGAGGATGTGCCCTTGTGCACTGCAGAAGCAGAGTCTAGCAGGTGTCCGACGGGGACCAGAACGACGAGTGCATCGCACCCCTCCGGGGCGGCGCTCTTGTCTATTCTCGAGGGTACGTTGACGTAGAAGCTCGGTTGATCGGGTATTATGTGTTTCTTGAAAATGCTGTCGAAGCTCTCCTTGTAGTCCTCGGCGAGGAAAATGTTGTGCGCGGATAACTCTTCGAACTTGCGGTCCAGGGCCCAGTAGAAGGAGATGCTGGAGCACGAGGCCTCGCGCTTGGTGAGGGATTGAGCGTATGGGGTAACGGGGAGCAGGTTATTGTACGCGTAGATGAGATCGGCATTGCAGATGACAATGTCAGCTGTGAGACTTTCGCCCGAGGGGAGGACGACCCCCGTGGCGCGTTTTCCATCTTCGGATAGGAGTATTCGAGATATTGGCGTGTTAAGTCGGTATGTCACGCCCAGCCTTTCTCCAATCTTGACCAAGCCCTCGACCACCTGCAGATCCGTTAGGATTAGGTATGCCAAAATCAAAATGCCGAAAAACACTGACCCGATGAAACCCGCCCAGAGGATACCAGATCCCCTCGACCAACTCGGTATACTGCAGTAAGCTATACGTGCCCGGCGCATCAAACGGACTCATGCCCATATACATGCTCGCAAAGGTAAAGGCCCTCCTCAACCTCTCCGTTTTGAAATACATGCCCACTCTGCTCCAGATACTCTCGAATGGATGCAGGGCAAACACATGCCGCAAGAAACTAGGGCGCAGCATGCTGAAGATGGAGCAGAAGTTCTTGGATAGCACGTGATCGAGGGAGAGGTGGTAGTGCGCGTGAGCTTCCTGGAGGAAGGAGAGATATCCTGGAGGTTGAATGATGTTTAGCGTATACTCAGGCGGATGGGGGTGTTTGGTACAGCGCTGTAAGCTGATTCCCACAGTGTGCTGCTAGGTGTAACATGGTCAAGGAACATCCACTCACTACACAAAATCAGTCACTCCCCCCCTCACAAACACAACACATACCTCTCAAACCCCCCACTCCCCTCCACCCTCGCAATCTCACTCTTCATAACGGCCAAACAAGTCGACATGACAAACCCGACGCCATCATGAAACCACAAGCGGTAATTAGGTTCGCACTTTACGATATCGATGCCCTCGTCGCGCATGGTAGTATCGAGGTCTGCGAAAGTCGCGTGGAAGAGATGCGGGAGGAGGAGCAGACTGGGGCCTTGGTCGAAGCGCTGTGGAGGGGGAGCGGAGCATGGTCAGTCCGTATTATTTGTTTGTGGATGGGGGGGGGCTTTTTTTGAATAGATATAGAAAAGAGATGGGGAACAAGGAGAACATGGAGAACATGGAGAAGAAGATGAAAAAAAACAGATGGAGGATATCTCACATAACCACCTTCGCGGATCAAACTGCAGCGCCCGCCGGTAAAGTCATTCTTCTCCACGACGGTGACATCGAGGCCAGCCTTTGCGAGGCGCGCAGCCGTCGCCACGCCCCCGACTCCTGCGCCGACGATGATGACGGTGGGGGTGGGGGGTTTGATTCGTGCCATGTTCTTGTTTGGTTAGATTGACAGATGGATGGATTGACGGTTGATCTGGAACGTGTTTAGACGCTCAATAATCGCATGCTATTATGTGTTGTTTTCGAGGCGCGACGTTGGACGTTCAAAGAAAGTCGTGACGTACATTTTATGTTGAGCATGTATCCTGGTAACTCGCTTGACAAGGGTGCACTAAGAGAAGGTTAAAAGAGAGATGAAGCAGGTTTAAACGATGCTCACGTGCGCTCGCGGTTGCCCTAACTTGACCTTCATATCGTTCAGTTCTCGTTGTATTTTGAAATGTTCCCAACCGTTGTGAAATTTCGACTTTTGACATTATCATATTACCACCTCCCTCAAGCCCCAAGTTGGTTCAACTCTAGATGCTCCCTTCCGTTTTCCACGGACGATCCTCACTTGCCCGTCTGACAAAGCGCAATACAAAACTCTCTGAAATCGCCCTTGGTTGCCTCCTCCAGATCCTCCTCCAACACCCTCCCATACTTTTCTTCGTACTCCGTCTTCACCCTGATAAGATGCAGACGGTCCCAATGCAGTCGCACAAGACGCGACATGACAAGTTCATAGCGCTGTTGGCGTTCGTGTTTGGATGTGGATGATTCCTTGGCGCTGAGCTTGCCAGAGCTACGCGGACCGTGGCCGTCGGACGAGGGCGGCTCGATGAGGTCTGTGAGAGCGTGGTGGAGAAGCATGGCGTCTCGAGATGGGCGGTTGATGACGCCGTTGAGGATGTGGGCTACTACTTCGCCCTGTATGTTGTTAGTTATAGGGGGTCATTGGCCATTTCAAAGGTCGGAAAAACTCACCACCAGGTTGTTACTCTTTCTCAGAGCATCCCTTGCGAAATTTGCTTGGTATTTCCTCTCGTACGTCCTCAAAATATCTCTCAGATGCGCATCACTGCGCATCACGACAACGCTCAGTATGGTACTCTCGCCCCCTTCTCTGGCCTTGATGGCTTTGTACAAAGTATCCACATCTCGGTTTCTATACTCCTGCGGCCAGACATCGCTTTCTTCCTGTCGCTCCCCTTCCAGCGCCATCAAAATGGCCTTGCGGAACTTGTCGGCTTTGAGCTCCTTGTCCATGCACTTGGTTAGAGAATCGCCATACCGCTTGTCTTTGAATGCCTCCTTGATCGCTCGTATTTCGTGGTTTTGTCGGCCCATGAGGGCTTCAATGAGAAGTTCACGGCGTGCTGAGTTGGACTGGTACCAAAAGTTGGCCCAGTATCCTTCACTCTCGTACCTGCCGAGGGCTGTCACATATGCAATCTTCCCAAAGTTGCCGCTAGTTTTCAGTTTGATGTGCTTGGCAATGTTGATTCCGCGCCCTTGGACCTTGCAGTGACGCTTGTACTCGGTGCGGAGCTCCAGCATTTGATCATGCGAAAGGGCTGGTAAAATGTCGATGATTGTGTCCACATTAGGCGTCCGCGAAGACATTGCTTCCACAAGCGCAAGTGCATCATCCTCCGCGTCGTATATCTTCACCCTTCTCTTTTCCTTTGTTCCCTTGCGGCGATCATCACGATCGTCGTGGTCATCGAAATATCCGCCGCCTGGTCCACCTCCATAAGCTGCCAGAGCTAGCTTATCCTTGGGCTTCGATTTTCTTTGCGGGCTTGGCGATCGTCGCGAACTCGAATGAGCTCGCTGTCGGCCGCCTCCATGGAAAGACACGCTGGATCCTCTTGGTGATAGGCTGTCTAGAGGAGACAGGTGTTCTAGATCATCGTCCATCATCATGGCTTGGGGCATGGGTGATATTGACTGATAAACCCCACGGTATGCTTCCAGCAGAGGGGATGGTGGTGGCATTCCTCCTCCTCCTGGATATCCTCCAGGCATGCCTCCAGGTACAATTGTCTGGATATCTGGCCTGTTTCCACTGACCGAGAGCCTGTCCATGCGCCCTGAAAGTCCACCTCCCGGACCTCCACTGACTGAGAGGCTATGGGGCCTTGCGTTGGGGCCAGGCGAGGGAGGTCCTTGGTGCCCACCTACGCCTTGTGGTACCATTTCAACTATGTTGCGACCGTCATATGTGGCCCCCAGTCCGGAGTGAGAGGAGGCTGATCGATGGTGAGTGGGTCGATGGTGGTCAGGCTGGGGAGAATGACGGCCCATGGGCGGTGGCGGGTATGATTGCTGCTGGGGTGGAGGTGGAGGGTATGATTGCTGTTGGGGTGGAGGTGGAGGTGGAGGTGGAGCAGGGGCTGGTGGCACAGAGTTCCCGTAATATGGCTGTTGTTGTGGGTGTTGCTGTGTTTGCGGCTGCGGCTGATACTGTTGGTATGGATCTGCGCTTTGTTGGTATGGATCTGCGCTTTGTTGGTATGGATTTGCAGTTTGTTGATACGAATTCGCCGGCGGACTGGTTTGCGGTGCTCGTGTCACGGAAGGCTGCTGAGGGGCCACTACCGGCTTTGCAGAGTACGTGATGCCAGCGGGCTGCGCTGCATACTGGACACCCCCACCATTCGTGATTGGACTCCGCGCAGAGGTGGACTGGGTTGCTGGAGAGGCCGTATATCCATACTGTCCCGTCGGCGCATATTGGACTCCACCAGGCGCAGCATACTGACCTCCAGAAGCGGGAGGGGATATGGGCCCCCTATCTGTAATAGCGGCGTACTGATAGTGGGATGCTGCTGATGCCTGCTGCATGTAGGCCGGACGTTCGCTTGGAGGAAGGTCGGCGTAATTGCCCATGGTGATGGGTCCTGAGGGTCTGGCGGCCATGTTTCAGCGGAGGTCTCTAAACTTTGTCGTCTCGTCTGCTGGAGCAAGTTCAGACGAAAGGAAGAGGCGTGGGGTGGGTGGGCGCATATATTGACTCACGTTGTTGTCGTGTAAGCTGATTGTCCAGGCTGCCGCACCTCGTACTGCGGGGTAGCTATGCCATGCTCAGCTGAATAGTGATATTGAGGGCCTGGCGAGTGTGCGCGCACGTTGCTGTGTGACCGCTCGCGTCGGCCGCCGGGTGATTTGGACCTCGAGCGACCCTTTCGATCGTCGACACGCAGCGACATGACGCTTGGGGGAGGGGGGAGGGAAGGGGAGGGAACTGGTGGGGCCGGCGTTTTGCAGCGATTGAGGAGATGGCGATGGCAGGAATGGGGGGAGGGACCGAAACACACAATGATTTGAAACAAGGACTCTATTGAATTGTTGCTAAAAGGACTGGGGCAGCAAAGGTGCACGCGACAAAGCAGAGGAGAAGATGGAAGCAAACTGCAGACATGATGAGGCTGAGAAAATACGAGGCGAGGACGGGACAGCCGTGGGGGCCAAAGACGACCAGGGCCAAGGCCTAAGTTCGGATAATATTACATATATTACATACACACTGTGGTACCTTTTTCTCCTTGTACCTTTGTACCTTTTTGTCCCCTTGTATACAAGACAAACCCATTCTCCACATCTGGTCGACCATATTACGATTCTTCGACGAGCACAAGACAACGCCGACGCCAACGCCGACGCCAGAGAAATCTTCTTCTTGACCAACCGCGCATATCCTTCCACGCCGGCAAGCATGCCGTGCATAAATTGACCAGGATGAATGGTTCAGCCTCACCGTGGCGTTGAGCTGGGCCAGTGATGCACCTCCCCATTATTCCCCATGAATCGAGCGACGAGGCGGTGAAAAGTCCATATACTAATACCCGCGTCCAAGTGGGCTGCCCACTTTTGAGTGCATGCATTTCAACAGTCAACAAAGGCGGTGAAAACCAAGTAACCTTGCAGGCTTCGACCTAGTTCTTCATCTCAATGGTTCATGTTGTGTTCTTCTTTCGGTCGAGCAGAGTCCAAACCCTCGCGTACAAGACGCTCCCACCAAAAGCACAAGGCCCACGGGTGTTGCGCCACGTTTCTGCAACAACAGCGTGAAGCGAAGAGTGGCCTTCTAGAACACACAGGCTCTTCAAAGGCCGTGAAACGTCGTCTCAAGGGTAGATAACAGCTGCCGCCCCTGTCCGTTGTCGCACCTCTCCCCCCACACCCCAAATCTTCTCGCCTGTCTTCACATACCTCAAAATGTCTACCATGGTTGCGCCACCGCAGAACTTGCAGTTGCAGTCTCCTCTGATGCGACTCCCAGCCGAGATTAAGCACATCATCCACGGCTATTGCTTCGAGATAGACCAGACCATTGTCGATCCAGTCGTCGGTTCCGGAGCCAGGGCTGAAGAACCTCCGTTGCTGAGCATCCCACTTCTGCAAACATGCCGTCTAGTCTACCACCAAGCAGACCGTCGTGCCATGTATTCACGCAACATCTTCCGCTTCACGACCGTTGACCGAGCGCGCTGCTTCTTCGCCTCAATCGGAAACACGTACAGCACATGCGTTCAGGATATCGAAATCGATGCGCGCAGACTACACGGCGACCATCCAGGAACCAGCCGCGAATGGCTGAATTATCTAGCGTGGGGCCATGGGACCTGGGCAAAGATACTGGGATCCCTCCATGTCGATGCACGAGGCCTCAAATGTCTTCGAATCAACTTCGAATCGTGGCCTTTGATACCAATCCCCAGAGCTGAGCTCTGGGACCTCCTTCGAGCAATGCTCCTCAAGCTCGAGGGATTGGAAAGAATCGTCGTCATTGGAGCAAGCAAGGGCTTGAGTATGGAGAAGCGAGATCCCTGGTCGCCAGTACACTTCGTGGGCGGTGACGATGTAGGGGCCGATGATCTTGTCGAACGCATGTGGAGGGCTGTCGGAGAGTCCGAGCATTCAAAAGTGATCAGATGGACTCGAGCAGATGGGAAACTGAATCTCGAGGTTGTAACCAAGGCCTATCTCAGCAAGAACCTCGACGATTCCTGGGTTGGGCCGTCGATGAGGAAAAGACACACCGACAAGTGGCCTGCGAACGGAACATGCACTTGGTTCGCGTACCAGCATCGCAACTCGGATCTCATTGAGCCAACTACCAAAGACATCAATCCCAGCGCCGCCGGATGATGGGTCTTGCAGGATCCCACGGGCCATAGATTTCATTCTTGTACTTTTGCAGCCCAATGAGCCACCAGCTGCACATTCCCATGCCCATAAAAGTGACAATGCCTCCGAGCACGACTCCGGCAATCCAGGCGCCTCGGCCACCACCTGTCAAGGTTGCAAATACGGCACCACTTGCACTGATGACAAGTACAATGGTCAAGATCAAGTGGCCACGCCAGGACTTGGATCGCAGTTGGCGCCTGAAGATGGGGAACAGGCCAAAGACCTCAATGGAGAACAGAGTCAGTGAAAAGACATGGGTGGTAGAAGGGAGTCGAGACGCAAGCACCGTGGATGCCATTAGAGCCGAGTTGGTCGAGATGGACGCAGGTAGACTGGGACACACGTGAGTTACATTTCAGGGGCAACATAACAATAAGAATGATTGAAACTTACTGCGCGCCTGTTCCTCCGCCATAATCGAAAAAGGCCACATTCATGCAAAGTAACCACGTGCTAATGGCCCAAATGGAATCACTCGTTGTGGATTTTGTTAGCGACTTGAGGATCGGGCTTAGTCCCAGCAACGCGGCGTATATGAGTAAAGCAGACTTGGCAGTAGCAAGGCGTTGTTGGTTCCTGGGCGAGAGAGCCGAGGTTGGATCCACGTTCGGCACCTGGTAGTCAGCATCACCGGGAGAGGGGGGCAACGCTCTGTTGTTGGATGCATTGGATGCTATCGACGTGACGCTGGCGTTGTGGGAGTGCCCCGACTGATATTGACCTTTCGTAGGGAGGGTCAAAGTCAAGCCAAGTCCTTGGGATTCTTTCAACGAGCTTGCAGAGCTTGAGTTGGACGATTCCTCCATTTCAGCTTCGGCCTCTGCCTCTCTTATAGCTTTTGCGGCTTCTGCTTCCTCTTGTCCCATCCAGTAATCGAAAAGCGCCCATCCTAACACGGTGCAGAGGCTTGCCCAACTGACTACAGATACGGGCGACACTCTCTCCTGCGCAATGGCGACGAAGGAACAACAGAAGATGGCCACCGAGGCGATGTGTTGTACAATGACGGTGGCATCGGCCATGAGCGACCAGAACTCGTATGGTTGGAGACGGGGGTTACGTTGGAGGTGGTCGAGGAATGTCTTCTCATCCGTGTAGTTGTCGGGGACTACGGTTGTCAGTCTTCAACCATGCAAAAAAACACCAGACCACACACATGGCTGCTTGAACCATAACAGTTTCTTGTAGTGACCCTTTGGCTTGCGGCTGGCACTGCGCCCTCTCTCCCTCTTCTTTCTCGCGCTCAGTGCTACCCCATCACCCATGCTACCAAACGGTCGCATAGGTGGAAGATTGTAGTACGCATCTTCAGGGGCGAGACGGTTCGGGTCAGGAATTGGGCGGGACGTCAAGTTCGGAATTGCGTCCAAGATTGATGGAGTGGGTGGCATTGAGCACGGGCGACGAGGGCTAGGAATGTTTAACGGGCAGTGTGACCATGCTCGAAGGTCGAAGTCATGTTGTACGCCAAGTCTCTCGCTTCCGCATTGATCGCGGGGTTATTCCGCGCTGGGACATTTGGAGCTTTTTCTCAAAGTTCCCCACATCCCTGACATTCATCTTACGACGTACTTCGTACAAACGTCGAATGCACTCGGAATACTTCACATCTTTGGAAACTTTCGCACTTAACGAGGGTATCGATTCGCTACGTACATACAAAAGAAACTAGCACCTCATGTGATTATTACATTACCCAAATTACAACCTTCTCACCAATTTATCCCCATACACGTATTCATCCGTCGCATCTGCTCACGTTCAAACAGCGGTAGTGTTGATGCTTTGCTTGCGGCCATTTGTTTGTCGTATGTGTCCACATTCAAACAGCGGTGGTGGTGCCTGTTTCGGTGTGGGCACCTGTGGCACCATTATGTTGTCCATTGCTCACGGCAGCAGTGCCAGTGGCAGTATTAGTATTACCTCCCAGCACACCACCGGAATGACCATTTGACGGAGCAGCCTTCTCATGACGGCCATTGACCGACGGATCGTCATCGTAATCCGCAATCTTCAATCCAAGCCTAGCAGGGTCGATATTGCGGTGGCCGAAGAGGAGGAGAGCTCCAAACACGGGCTTCGCACAGAAGTCCAGAACCCCGTAAAAGACGGCCTCGCTGTCCGGTGCGATGACGTTTCCACCCTCACACAGCCCCCAAGCAACCGGATAGAGGGTCCAAAGGAATGCGGTAAGAGTACCGCACATGAAGAAGACTTGCTTCACGTCAGATCCAAGCACAGCCGCGTGTCTTCGCGCCGACCAGACAAGCTGATAGAGAATGTAGAAGAGTGCGGCACATCCTATTAAGGTCAATGAGATAGCTATCATGGTAGGCGACGAATGCAAACATACCGAATGCGAAGTAACCCCACTTGTAGCTGGAGCGGACCAATGCGCCGACAAGACCCGTTATGATCATGATTTCGTCAACCAGAATAACCCAGAGGATGGTCGGCCAAGGCATCCCTGCGGTCAACAGAAGATCCATCAAAAGCAGCGGCGTGGTGATGAACCAGTCGACATATCGAACCCAAAAGATCTCTCGATACACACCAGAGACCTTTGGATCGGATCGTCGAAACTCGACGGCAATTGGAGTGAATCCCAAGTTAGAGCCCATGGACCAGTAGGCGATGGCCGCAACAAAGACCACACCAGCGGTGATGTAGTGGAATACGCGGTCCCGGCGATGCTTGCGGAATGACAGTCCGATGAAGGTGATCGCTGCGACCGTCATGGCGGCGCAGATGGCGAAATAGAAGTCAGAGCCATGCGTGGTTATGGCAATGTCTGCAAGTGCACCGTTGACAAAGTTGCCTATGCATTGTCAATAACCAAACCACAACGGAGCAAGCCAACGCTACGACGTACCATTATTGTTGAGAGCGTTGTTCACCATGTTTGCGATAGCAGAAGACTGACTTGCAGTTGTCAAGAAAAAAAAAGATTCACAAGCTCGATACCTCAACGTGAACAAAGCGCGGAAGACTCAGAATATATTCAAAAACGCAAGATTGGCCCGTCTGAGGTTACGTCAAATAGTAAACCCTATCTATGACGAAACGTTGACAATTCACTTATTAGACTTCCAACTCATCCAAACCCAGTCTCGGTAACATAACATCACCATTCATCACAGTCTCTCACCACGTCTCCCCTACCTCTATACATCTCACACACACACACACACACACACACACACACACACAACACACCGCACACACCGCACCTCCATCGGAACCTTACGGCAGCGCTACCAAAACAAGTATTATCAAGCACATCCCCCATCCCCCACAGCTAACCTATCAAAGGTTTCCATGTCTCAACCCCGACAACCTTGCTCCGCTAGTGTACAAAGTATGATGACAATATGATATCCAATCCCTACCCGCAATCACAACGCCGGGACCACACCCGCCCGTTTGCCCACACCCTCGTCAATCAATCCAATCCCATTGAAAGCAGAGAATCCTTTCCATTTGTTTATCATTATTAAGCTTCCACCGGCGCGCACTAGGGGCGATCCAAGAGAGCTTGCTTCGGCATCACCTATCGGCATCACCTGTCGGCATCAGGTGTGCCCACACATCAATCACACCATGCGAGAGGGGGCGCGAAGGTTTCGATATTGCGTTCAAGGCACGTGTTGTTATTGTGTTTTTTGTTTTGTTTCGGCCACCATTATTCGTGCTGAAATGAGGCTCGCCAAGGGCTTCATTTAAACCTGTGTACCGGTACCTTTTTTCCCGCAGACACAGAGATGTTTTGAGTGAGAGCCTTTTTTGTAATTACCGTGGTCCACGATGAGGAGACAACTGATTTTTAGCGTTGCTGGTGTTATTCGAGGCACTATATCACGTCTATGGATACCCTAGCGATGGCCGATTTTGTGTTCAAGATGGGATTGCGGTCAGCAGTATGTAACACACAGTATGTGGGGCGCATGTGAACATCTGTCATCAATCACCCCGCCCTGACTCACAATGGCCGGAAATGAGAAACTATCACGAAGCCTCGGTTAATATGTGATTCGGAAGTTATGGACTTGGAACAAATTTCCAAGGTCGTTTGAGAATGTGTGAAACTCTACTGACATATGGGTATGGGTACAGGCACGAGCACAACACTAACAGGTACATACGTACCGCGAAAACTTTGAAACTCTGCGTAGCGTACAATTTCACACTCTGCCAGCCAATGCCGCCCGAGCGACCATTATCCGCCTCCATTTTGGCACAGTGGCCCTGCCAGCCTTGACAACATATCCATCCTGTCTCAACACACGTCCAATCTCCATATAACTCTGCACAGAGACCCTCATTGGCCCGCTCGCTTCCACGGGCAGTTCTTCTATCGCTTCTCGCGCTCCCTCATAGAGCTTGAAAGCTTCGTCCAATAGCCGGGATCTTACTGTTTCTACCTCTGGCCCCCATGGATGCTCCAGTACTGATTTATACGTGAGGTCTGCTTCGTCGAGCCACGTGGTTGGCAGATAGACACGTCCCAACTTTGCATCCACCTTGATGTCACGTGCGATATTGACGTATTGTAGTGCGATGCCCATGCGACTTCCTGCAGCGAGAATCTTGTCCTTGTCTTTGCCAGACATTGAGCTTTGGTATGCGTTGAAGATGAGCTCTAGGCACATTTGAGCAACAGTTCCGGCGACCCTGCGTGCATACAATTCCAGATCGGCAGATGTCTGGATGGGGGATTCCTTCTCCTTTGAGAACTTGACATCCGTCTCGAACCCTTTCAGCAAGTCCTCCAGATGTTGGCGCGAGAGCTTCCTCGCTGGCAATTGCATAAGCGCAGAATGGGTTTCTTTTGGAAAGCCATTTCTGAGCATATTGTACAGATCCCGGGAGCGGAATTCACCGTCTGCATACGCGATGCCGAGGAATCGCTGCAGCTTTGCAATCCATTCGCTAGCGTCCGATGCTGACGTGGCATTATCGACGAGGTCATCTGCGACTCGGCAGAAAGAATAGAGGAGCAGAAGGTCGGTGCGGATCTGCCCTTGGAAGGTCGACGATGCGAGGTAGAAACTCCGACTCTTTTTTTTTAGTCGAGTGACGGCGTCCTGCAACCCCACCACGCGAGATTTGTTGTACCTCGAGGCAGGAACGAGAAGGGCTTGTACGAGCTGGGACGGCGAGGGAAGGGCTGGCGGATTGGGGTATAAATCAGGGAAAGTGTAAAGCACTGCTAAAGCGTTGTCAAAAGCGAGCTGTCCGAACACTATCAAGGTGTTGGTAAGCAGGAAGAAGAGTGCCTCTTCAACGTCCAGACCCGGCCATAGATGGATGCCATGTTTGGTTCCAGCAGTGACCACCCAGGTGCCTCTCTGCAATGCCAGCGTATCGACGCCCCAGAGGTATACTGTGGGGATAATGATTGGCAAGACAGTGTTGGAAAGGGGAAGGCCGATGATGAACTGGTATGCGAGACTCCTGCTAATGGTCAGTTTCTCATGTCAATTGAGTTGACAAATACACGTACCAAAGAAGTAACAAGAATGGTGCAGCCCACACGAGTATCAGCCCAGTGTAGGTTCCATGTCCATTGTTTTTCACCATCCTCCATCCTGCAACTATTCCGACACCAAACACCATCTGTCCGAACATCTTGTAATGTCGCCATCGCGGATTGACTGCCCCAAGTGGGTGCGCATCGGATCGCTCTACCCGGAGATATACAGAGTGGAACGTCGGCTTCGTGAGGACAAGGTATAATAGTGAAGTATTATAAGTCTGGATCATGAAGAAGAAGACCTCTTCCAACGGGATATCGAGCACCTTGGGCCCAATGATGACGTGGCTGGGATAGCTCCAGATAGCATTGCGGATCAGGTACGAGTCCCACGGTATCGTCGAGACGACAGCAACCTGTCGGAGTTAGCTGCATGATAGTAGCTGAGAAAGGCCGAACATGCGGTTATAAGGAAGAGGATCTTGTAGGCATCGAGCTTGGTGAAGAGCGGACGGTACAGCAGTGTGAGGACGAGTGCGGGTGGGATGGTATATTTGAGATGTCTGATTGAGCTCTATTAGTGGTGTACCACATGCCGAAGACATTCACATACACGAGCGCATATTCGAAGCCCATCTCGTCCCGACCTTGACGAGCTTCAAAGCCTCTGAAAGTGGCACAACTTGCAGGTCGGAAAACAAAAAAGGGCCTGGAACGCGCAATTCACGTGAGTTCAAAAAGCGCTGGCGCAGGGGAAATCGGCGTAGTACAGCAAACGGGAGACTGGCGCGGAGGAAAAGTGACGTCCATGGTGTGTCCGAGTGGTGAATGTAGTTAAGGCCGCCATGGAAGAGTGTGGTAACGCTTGTTCCTGGCTAGTTCCCAATGTAGTCTAGCCGAATCAGACCACACGTCATTGACTTCCCCTCTCATCAATGGATGTTCCATCCATCACGATGATTATGTGCGCAATCATGTGTCATAAACCATGACAGAGTCACCACGTACAAAGGTTAGTAATCGACGAATCCCGTCGTCATGGCATTTTCCCTGCACTCATTTCCCGTCTTGAATCCAAATGGCCTCATTTTACCTGCACCAACCAGACTGAATCATGTGGACTAGGAATCCTGGATTTCTTGGACAATGAGACTTGTTGAACAAACGCGTTCGACTCGAATTTTCTCTCGGTTTGCCGTCTCTAGGAAGAGCCCATTGATCAACTCGAAGGCTCTGCAGACGAGGAAGTTCGCGATAATGTCTAACAGTTCACTGAAGAGAAAACGAGGCTCTGAACATCCGTAGGTGGCTGACAGCAAGAGCAGGATTGACATGGACACACAAGGTCAGCTGACAATCAACAGATATCTCTCCGGGAACTTTGCTCCAGTATCAAAGACACACTCGTCAACACCATGTACATATACCGGAACCATTCCTCGCGAACTCATCGGCGGCCAGTATGTTCGCAACGGCGGTAACCCAATCTCCAACGCGCAACTCGGACGCGACGCCCACTGGTTCGACGGCGATGGAATGCTCGCAGGTGTACAGTTCAAGCGCTCATCGACCAACCCAGACGACGCAGTTCCCCATTTCGTCAACAAGTACATATTGACCGACCTAGCTCTCTCGAGCTTTGAGAATCCGCGACTCAAGACTCCGATACTCCCCAGCATTGCCACGTTAGTTAACCCGGTCGCCTTTTTGGTTGTAATAATACTGCGAATCCTTCGCACCGTGTTTCTTGTACTATTATCGGCATTGCCCGGATCGCAACACGTGATCAAACGGATCAGTGTAGCGAATACTAATATACTATTTCATGACGGCCGCGCGTTGGCGACGTGCGAGAGCGGTCCGCCTATTCGCATACAGCTTCCCGAATTGGATACCGTCGGCTGGTACGATGGGACGACTGCAGAGGGAGAGATGAAATCGCAGGGCGAAAGAGACGGCAAGGTTGATGTGTTTGGTGGAACGGGTCTCTTTAGCTGGATGCGAGAGTGGACGACTGGACACCCCAAGATCGACCCTCGGACCGGAGAAATGCTGCTGTTCCATTGTAACTTTATGGCGCCGTACGTGCACTACTCTGTTATTCCGCCAGAAAAGCCACTCAGTGCGCATCTCGGTCTCACGAGGACACTGAACGCCCCGGTCCCCGGTTGTTCGGGCGGGAAGATGATGCACGACTTCGGCGTTTCACAAAAGCACACCGTTATACTCGACCTCCCGCTCACACTAACGCCTTTCAATCTACTAAAGAACCAGCCTATAGTCTCGTATAACCCCGATCAACCAGCTCGTTTTGGTGTCTTTCCTCGACGGGATCCGACACAGGTGAAGTGGTTTGAGACCACTGGATGTTGTATTTTCCACACCGCCAATACGTGGGATGATACCGATGTAACTGGAGATGTTACCGCGGTGAATCTCTTGACCTGTCGTCTCACATCAGCTTCTCTGGTCTTCAGCGCAGGAAACCTGACGCCGCCTCCTCATCCTAAGCACAAGGAGCGCGAAGAGCCTGAGGAAGACCGTAGGATATCCTTCTTTTCCAAGTACGATGAAGACGACGCCCCTGCCGATCTGGAGAAGATACCATCCAACGAAAGGACCCCTCTCATCGCATCCATACACCATACAAGTATAGAGGACACCGACTTCGCGCCTTCTAATCCTCCACCCATCTCAATTGACGACGAAGAACAATGCCGTCTCTACTACTACCGTTTCTCGCTCATCTCACCAACCCCAATGATAACCCACCAATACGCGCTCTCCGCCATCCCCTTCGAATTCCCGACTGCAAACCCCGCCTATGAAATGTCCGCCGCACGCTACATCTACGGCTGCAGCACATGCAACGAGTCCTTTGGCGCAGCCCTGGGGAAAGCCACCAAGATCGACGTGCTGGCCAAAATGGATGTCAAGACTCTTCTCGAGCGTGGCGAAAGCTCGCCACCAAAAAACATCACAGGCGCCGTCGACAACCGAAGCATCGTCGACATTCTCACTTCCCCGCCTCCCCCCCACCCCAGCGATGATGATGACCCCATCTCCCTGTTCCGCATGCCGCCACACACGTACGCGCAAGAAGCGCGCTTCGTCTCCCGCGCCAACCCCGCTTCCGAAGACGACGGCTATCTCCTCTTCTACGCCTTCGACGAATCACAGCTCGACGAGCACGGTGAATGTACCCCGGATGCGAGCGGGGAACTGTGGATCCTAGACGCAAAGAACATGAGCGATGTAGTGGCCAAGGTCCGCTTGCCGCAGCGCGTGCCGTATGGATTGCACGGGAATTGGTTCAGCGAGGAGATGATTGGGGGGCAGAGAGAGGTTGCACGGTGCAGGGCGATGCCGAGGACGGACGAGGGCGAGGTGGGGTGGTTGAAGAGAGTCAAGGGCGGACTGATTGCGGCACTGGGGTAGATATATGTGTGTGTGTATGTATTTACGTGCGTACTATGTAGCGTCGTGGCTTTTGGCGCTGTAATTAATACAATACATAACCAAAGTCGATCTCGTTCTCACATAGGGGTACGTGTTGATCAGGAGAAGAAAAGACGCTGCATATACACCACCACTGTGAATGCCTGCGTCGACTATCAATTCCTGCATCGGTCCCACCTGTCATCTTCCTCTTCTGCCCCTTTTTTTTCGCTCTCCCCGCGATGACAAACGAAACATGGGGCTTCCGAGGGTACACGTTGTGAATCAGTACCCCGTACCTCCTTGTGCTTTGGAGTGGAGTGTTATGGGGCTAAAGGGGATGCATCCATCTACGGATACTTGTGGCCGGGCGGGTGAATCAGAATCAGAATCGATATCTGATGCGAGTGGGGGATTGGGGGAAAGGTTAGGATTTGGAGGTATGAGTATCCATCTATCCATCTATCCATCCATCCATCCATCCATCCATTTATCTATCTATGCACGCAATGATATCAAGCATAGCACACGTATTCAAACATATAGAGGTAGTAGGTATGTAACAAAGATGTGCAAAAGGGAAAGAAAGAAAAAAAACCGATCCAGTGTTTTTGGCCACACTCGCCACGCACCACGTTTGTCTATTGTCTATTGTCTATTGTTGTCGATTCCACTGCTTCGTCTTGTTCCACACGCCGCTCTCGTGTTCCAGGTCCTTGAGACTGGGTATCTCGCCTCCTCCGAGGACGCCCCCGACTATTCTCCCACTCTTGTTCCCGTTCTTATTCTCATTCTTGTTCCCGCTCCCGCTCCCGCTCCCGCTCCCGCTCCCGCTCCCGCTCCCGCTACTCATCTGCCCCATGAGCGGTGCCAGTGTAGACGAAGACGCATACCCGGACGCGCCACTCTGCAGCCCAAAGCCTAAACCGTCGTCGAAGAAATACGGCGGAAGCTGATGCTGCTGTTGCTGCTGCTGCTGCTGCTGCTGCTGCGCATCCACACGCAGGTCCATATCCAGCCCTGACAGGAGGTCTGCCGGCGGAGGAAGGTTGTGCATGGCGTTTCTTGCACTGGCGACGGGGACGTGTGGGTACACGATGGTGGGGAGATTGGGTGTGTGTAGGAGAGATGCCATGGTCTGCTTTTTCGAGACCGACGTCGAACCTGATGTTGCAGTTTCCGCGTTTGTTGAAGGAGGCGCCACCGTCGCAGTCGCTGAATTGCTGTTGCCGTTGCCGTTGCCGTTGCCGTTGCCGTTGCCGTTGCCGTTGCCGTTGCCGTTGCCGGTGCCGTTGCCGTTTCCGTTCATGTTGATATTGACATTCATATTCAGCGTCCCCATGTTGATGCTCACCCCCGTGTGTACAACGTCTCTCGAGCTTGCCGGAAACGAAAGACTAAGCGGCTTACTTGATGTCGGCGGATACGTACCCATCCCGTCTCGCCCGCCACCGATGATGGATGTCGAAGGCAGTTTGAGCGTGGCAAGAGGGTTGATATGGTATCCGTCCATGCCCGCGAACAGATTAAAGCCCGCGTCGCCGGTGGTCAGATAAGCCGAGGCAGAGGTGGTGCCTGTGCTGGAGGGGTTTGCGTCCGCCCATTGGAAGATGTTCCGGTTCAGGGTGATCGGGGAGTGGAGACCTCGCTCGTCGTCGGAATCGGACGAGGCGAGGTCGGAGAAGTTTTCGAAGGGGGAGGGGAAAGAGTTCTGGAGGGGCTGGCGGAGGGCGTGAGCACGCAGATTGGATGGCGGAACGGAATTTAGGGGTTGGAGATCGGAGCTTGTTACGGCTTGGCTCTCTAGGGAGGATTCGGGGTTCTGAGTACTCATTGTGTTGTTTGTCGGTTCCTGGCTTTCTAGTTGCGGTCTCTCCTTGTCTTGTCGATACAACAATTCCTCCTTCGGTTTCAGCTTGAATCCCGCTTCTTGATACAGCTTCGGGTATCTGATCCGAAAACGGTCTCGCAGATCCGTAGGATGGCGAGAAGTGAAGCCCAAGTCCTTGTCATTTCTAATCGCATGCCATATAGCCTTGTGCTTTTCATACCCTTTCAACAAGTTCTTGTCGTCCTCGTCAGTGAATAGACGGCGTTGACGACGTTTGGATGTCTCAAAGGGGGCTTGTATACCCATCTCTGCCAATTCGGCGGTGCCTTTCTTGTGCATATCAGCGCGCTGTTTCCGGGGTTGTTTCTTCTTGGGTGCCGATGCTCTGAGAGAAGGCGTCTCATAACACGGCCCTTCGTCATTGTTGATTATACAGGGCTCATTGGTTTCCATATGTTTAACGCTCTCTGCCTCTTTTTGAGTCGTATTCTTCCCAGACGTCTCCTCTTCGCCGAAACAGGTGGCTTTGCTTTTCGGTTTTCTCGGTTTTAATCCCTGGCCCGGACAACAAGTCCTAAAGCGGTCCTTGAGATCCACAGCAGTACGCTGGTGGAAAGTGAAATCCTCGCATTCTAATATCTTCTTCCAGCTTCCAATCCCAAACTTGCTGACACCATGTAACAAGTCTTTCGTCTCTTGCTCTGACCACTTGTTCCTTTTCTTGAACTTTTTCGCCGTTGCGCTTCCCGTCTCGGCGCTATCCTCCCCGCTTCCCTGCCTTTGATTCTCCTTGTCGTTCAGATGCACCGGCGCAACTTCCCTGCCCTTGACCACATCCTTTTCTAATGCCAAGTCATCCTTCGCCAGTACATTTCCCTGTTCCTTGCCTGCCTCGTCTTCGATTTGCTGATTCCTCCTACCTCTCTCTTCACCCGGTGCCCTCAACACCCTCTCCCCGATATTCCTCCCGAACCCACTCGCCTCTCCCGTTATCGGCGGGAACAGCCTTCCTTCCGGTGGCAAGGGCGGCGGCTGATGCAGGCCCTGCAAAAGCGGCGGGATTCTCGGCCTCCTGGCCGTCTTCTTTGGCAACTGCGGCAACTTGGGGAGCTTGAGTGGATTATTCTCGTTGCTCTCGAGAGATGGCGGTTGAACGGCTTGTCCATGTTCGTCCACCTTCCTGCGTTTACTTGGGTATTCCTTCGAAGGGTCGAGAAGAATGTCGCTCAATCTTCCGCTGAAGCGGGCTGCGAGCGCCGTCGCTTGATCCGCAGGCTCATTGTTCAGCACCTCTGCGATCGGAACGCCGGACTTGACACGGCTATGTGACGAAGGTAGTCCGGACCATTGAATGGAACTGTATTGTTCGTATTCATTGCGACGCGCGGCTGTGTTGTTTGTCCGGCAATCGTCGCCAACAGGACACGGCTCTACGGGTAGCGGCCTGCGCGGGGCAAGCGAGGGCAGCGAGATAAGGTCGAGGGTCGGTCGGTCAGGGGAGAGCGCAGCATCTCCCAGCAGTGTTGCTATTCGGGGTTCCATATTCGTGGCGCGTCGAGGGCGGCCATTTGATCCATGCGTGGGCGTGGTGTGAGGTGTAGTTGAGGCATGATTTAGATGACGAGGAGGACGTTTCGCCAAGAGTTCCGGAGACCCACGAATGGAACGCCTTGAAACGACAACCCAATATTGAGTGGTATCGCTCCGTTATAAGAAACGATTATTATCTGGTTGACAGATGTGGCATTTATGACAGCGGGATTCCCTGTTCCGGAGATGCGACATGGTTGACGTGCATATGTTAATTACCAAGTTGCAAAGTATTTATTTATCTGTCAACCGACCTTCCTTGCCCCCAACAAGTTACAACCACAAAGGGTATAATAATTATCGCACTTGATGACTGTTGCTTGAAGAAGAAACTATATGCACACCCCCACAGCATCTTATTATATGTACCAACAATAACCGCACACCTTGTCTAATCAGAAGAAATTTCCGTGGGTCTGGGTCTGTGATGGTCGTATTCCACGATCGACCAAGAAGCCACCATGCCAAAACTCGAATCCAAAAAACCCCCCCCATATTTATAGTCGTGCGGCCTTCAAACACGGGCTCTATAGAACTAACTCCACGGTATACAGTACATACATACATACATACATACATACATACATACTTAATAGTGCACGGATTTACGGCGAAGACGACTGGGCGCGACCGACCAGCAGAGCAATCGCGTCGGGTGAGCGGGTGGTGAGCGGGTGGTGAGCACTTTGATGGACTGGCTGAACAGACGGGCGAGCGAGGACTCCTCGGTATACCGTCGACGCATGGTGAAGAAGCATGGGTATACATACATACATACATACATACATACATAGGTAGGTAGGTTATTGTCGGAAAAAAGGACACAAGTATTACAGAGATATCTCATCCATCCACTGCACATGCCACCTTTTCGCACTCTCTACTCCATAATACATCAGCGACCTCGGCGGTCATTCAGATGGCGAGAGGTCGTCAATGGCGAAAAGGGCGGCTTCTTTACATACATACGTAGCAGAGGATAATCCCAGCATCGTCCTATGCTTCTGCGCAGGCCGCTGCATGCCTCACCATTCTTCTTCTGGGGCTGACCAAGCTGAGGTAATATTGGTCCGACATGCAAGGGTGGTTGCACTCTGTATGTAGAACATCATCGATACCTACAGCAGATCTGCCGACTGAAAATGCCGACTCTCCAGATTCTCGCTCAGAAATCCGCCCAGATCCACGTACACTGGACGGGCGCCATCACGGAAGCCTGCTTCCGCCCCACGACAGGGCATCAGCACGAAAGAGAATAAATGAATAGGCGTCTGATCTAGCTACTCCGTAAACTCGACAGAAGACAGTATTCATTAGAGACTTGAGTTCTGATTGAGAGGCGGGGGTATGGTGCATAAGGCAAACGGTCTATCTAAGCTCGAGGAACGAAATCTAGATGCAGAAAAGATCTCCCCTTGTTGCCAAGCGTCACAGTGCTACTATAATCACCTGGAGTCGAAGAGAAATGTCAGTCTAATAACATACAACTCCCTCGCCAATGCCGATGTAAAGCAGAGATACCCGCAAATGCAGAGCTAGAGCCAGAGCCATTGTATACTTGCTGAGGCGGAGGGGCCAACAACTGAGAACCGCGTCATATCACCCAGTTGATTAATATGCCAAAAGAGAGATCAGGAGGTTCCTACATTGGTTTAGTGTCTAGTGTCCGTTGATGGTGATGACAGTAGTCTTTCCCGTACCGTTGACAGCAGAGTCGGACATCTTAGTGTCGGCGTGCACCTTGTCCAGATAGGCCTTGTTACCCTCGGGGGTGGCCTTGATGGTCTCCTGACCAGGGATCCAGTTGGCTGGGCAGACCTAGATGGGATGAGACGTCGAACTACTTTGTAAGATATGCGGTAGTGATTGGTAAAACTCACCTCGCCGTACTTGTCGGTGAACTGGAAGGCATCGATCAGACGGAGGGTCTCATCTACGCTGCGGCCAACCGGTAGGTCGTTGACGGTAATCTGTACGGAGAATTTGTTAGCCATGTCGTTCAAGGCGTTCGCCACTTCGCTTCCAACGGGGAGGCGTTCCACCGACACCAACACCATCACATGACAACCCGGCACAATCCATCCCACCTCCCCTTGCACCCCCACCTTGACGACTCCATGCCACTTACCTGTCTGACAATGCCGGCCGGATCAATCAAGAACAGGCCACGCAGGGCAATGCCTTCGTCCTCGATCAGGACGCCGTAGTCCTTGCTCAGACTGTGGTTCTTATCGCTCAACAGCGGGATGTTGACCTTTCCGAGACCGCCGTCCTTCCGGCTCGCACTGTTCCAGGCCAAAAGACTGTATTCGCTATCGGTGCTAGCAAAGACGACACTAGCGCCGCGGGCAGCGAAGTCGGCGGCGCGGTCGCTGAAGGCGATGATCTCGGTCGGGCAGACAAAAGTCCAGGCCATGGGTATGAAGCCGAGGACAAGCCATTGCTTGGTCGAGGTATAGGTGCTCAGGCTGAGCTCTGTGAGGAGAGTGTGGATTAGCAGCGTGTACGTGTACGTGTACGTGTACGTGTACGTGTACGTGTACGATGTGATGTGGGAGAGAGGCGGTGGGTAGTGGGTAGTGGATAATGGATAGTGAATGTCGTGAGGGTGTACGTACCTTCGAATACACCATCGACAATGGCGGTGCCTGAGAAGTGGGGGGCGGGCTTCTGCACCCGTACCTTGGGAGTATATGATGCCATTGCGAGATATGGGGGGGGGATGTGATGTAGGTTGTGGGTGTGGGTAGCTTCCAGCTAATATGGGCGAGTGTGAGATGAGATTGGGATTGGATTGGTGAGGGTGAGGATGGAGTCTATGTATATGGGAAGCAGCACAGTGAGGCAGGCGGAGCGGAAGAAGAAGCTGTTTAAAGAAAGTGGAAACGGCAGATAATTTACGACGGATATAGAAACATGGCTCCGTAAGGGGTTTAGCCGGGCAACCTGGTCTCCACAGCTGGGTGTACAGTATGTACAGCAATTGTGAAAAAAAAAACCTTGACCGACAGCTGCCAAAGGGAGCTTCCAAAGCCGTGACAAAGAGGCCCACCGACGTAGGATTGATTAGGCATATAGACATATCTAATGTCTGATATCTGATGTCTGATGTCTAATCAAAGACGGCGAGACTGTGAGGATACCCCGTTCGGCCATGGCGGCGGTGGTGATGCGGCGATGCTGTGCGGTGTTGTGCGGTGTGGGTGGATCATCACCGTGGATGTGGGTGGATGTGTCGAGAAGGGCCTGCTTACCAAGGTTTGAAAACATCGGCCTTGGTTACACCGAGCACAGGTCACGGGACCACCCGCTTGACGGTAACACGTCAAAATGGGCCGGCCCACGTCCTTGGAAAACACAGTACAAAGGTACAAAGGTACATACAATGCCTATCTATTACCCTCTGCCCGATTAGGCCGCGTAATCTGATTCTCGACTGATTCTCGACAGCGCCGATATCGCCTTGAAGCGGGTCCGAAACATCTCCGCGTCACCTCTCTAATACATACATAGTACATAGATAAATACATCATCTAGCTAAGGTATTTGCGTCAACTATCAGAAACCTGACGTCATTTTCCGGGTCTTGATCATTCCCTTTCAATTTGTATGATGATATGGACATTATGTGCTTGGCACTCTGAGAGAAGTTCCCACGTGTCCTCTACAAAGTATCAAATCACGTTTACGTACAAAGGTATACAAACTACTAGCGTCCAGACAATGCCAAGCATGGTGGCTGAGGTGTGGCTTTCGCTCTTACTGTATGACATATGTATATGTACATACATGGCAATATTAGACGACCGCCACCCCTGACAGCTTTGAACCACATGTGCACTCACTCACTTTTCATCAACCACCACCACCACCACCACCACCATCACAACCCGCCCTCACTCTACACCCACACGTTTTGCTCACTACTGCAGCCGCCGAGACCATTGCACTGTCCTCCCACCATGTCCTATTGGCATACAGCATCGCTGCCATGTTTATGAGGCATCTTCTGACTGCTCTGATCCCCTAGAGCGCAGTCCTGTGCTCGCACCTACCCCCTCCATCCAATGTGAACAATGCCATATATCCACTCTCCGCTCCCAGAGGATACCCTATGTATCCGGATTCTCAAGCTTCTCCCATCCTACAATCATTCTTCGCCTATCCACTGCCAGCTTGTCACCTATCCCTTGGCAAAACAAAAGGGCCGTGCTCATCTCTACGAAGCATTGTCGTATGTATGGGGCTCCCCCGACAATCATTCAACCATATACCTTGCCCAAGACTCGGATGCAGAGGTGAATTGCGCTTTCTCTGTGACCCACAACCTGTACGCCGCACTTCTTCAATTACGAGATGAGACTTTTGACCGCCTGTTGTGGGTAGACGCCATCTGCATCAACCAGCAAGATGAGAAAGAAAAAGCCAGCCAAGTCTCCGTCATGGCCAAAATATACGGACTTGCCCAGCGTGTCATCGTGTGGCTTGGCATTGAAGCAGACGATAGCGCCTTTGCCCTTCAAGAGCTGTCCATGGCCGCCGCCAAGACCGTCAATGAGAATTCTGAGTACGGCACTATTGATGTCGACAAAAGCCACAAACCCCATAGTCTTCAATACGATCCTACGCGGAAGAGAAGAGAGCGGGCAGTCCTGGCACTCATCCAAAGGACCTATTTCCGGCGCATTTGGGTAAGTTCTCAATCACATGACCGTCCCCCACACTGATGTCCGAACTCCCGCTTCCGAAAGACATGTAGGGTTGTTGGTAACTGCCGGCAGTTACCGCACGGCTTTACGGCCCTCGCTCTATTACTTTCACTCAATAATCGCTAATGTGTTCCACGTGCAGGTCCTGCAAGAGATAGCTTCAGCACGCCAAGCCCTAATCACGTGCGGATCCTCCGAAATTCACGCCCACACGTTCCGCCATGGGCTAAAGAGCCTCAGTCTCGACTACTGCGAAAATGTTCCACAACTTCGGAGTCGCATCCGTGCAATCATCTCGCTCATGGAGATCTCCTCACTCCGCGAGCATCTGAAGGGCGAGTCACATCTCGACGTTCAGCCTCTTGGCGAACTAATCAACATGTTCCTCTCTCATGATGCCACTGACCGGCGTGACAAAGTCTATGCCCTGCTCGGGATGAGCTCGGACTACCAAGCGACCCACAGTTTGCAGCCCGATTACTCCATTGCGTGGAAAGTCCTATTCGAAACCCTTATACGAGTCCTCGTCGTGGATGCGGGAACGATTGCGACTTGTAGCCATCACGAAATTGCCTTTATCCGCGCCGATGCATGGATTTTAGGGACTGTGATGGTGACGCCGAGTTCTGCCTTCTGGAGCGAGGAGCAACGCGTCAAGGTCAAGGTAAGAAGGTGTCAACTGTGTAGTATGCGGCCAAGTGTATCTAAGATACTTGAGAATAATATCTAAAAATGCCTTGTCATCACCAGAACACTCTTTACCCTTCACTTTCATAGACTGAGCTGACCTTGATCCTCCTGGAATCTAGGCCGTGCCTCCGTTTCGTAGTCAATACTACGCACCAACTGGAGCCAATTGCATTGCATCCAGTCTCCAAAAGGATGGAATTTTTCACTGTCTCTTGCGAAATTCTGCCAAGCAAGTGCGTAAACACGACTTGGTATGTTTACTGGGTGACAGGAACAAGATTATAGTTCTGCGACCGGCAAATTATTATTTCAAAATCGTCCTCATTACCAGCATCTCCTTTATCCTGACCACGAGGGACCGTTGGGAGCCGTGGGATAGATACCTGACGTCTATCAGTGTCAAGCCAACATCTTTACCTTTGGCCTGGAACTGGGACAAGGAGTCGGAGGAAGAAAGTACCGAAGAGGAACAAAAGGTCTTACCGCTGATGAGGGATGGGACGTGGAGCTCAACTGCGTCTCACGAGCACGACTGCGACAAAGTCAAGGCATTGTGCGATATGCAATCGATCTTCGCTGGCTACAATGCGCACCGCCAAGCCGTCATAAGGCTTACACAACTTGTTCAGATTTGCCACACCATATACGGGCAACAACATCTAAGAACCGAAAATGCTAGAGAGGCGCTCGCTAGGGCGATATACAAGGAATCAATGTCTACATATTTGGAACAAGAGGAGTCCTTTTTAGATAAACCACGTACAGAACATGTCTGGCATACGACACTGCTTGATGTGGTGGGTGTAGAGCGGTTGAGTGGACAATTCGACAGTGCAACATGGTTCGAGCACACTCGCAATGTTGTGCGCGAGAGCTGTATGAACGAAACAACTCTAATCACGGTGGCTCGATCCTCCGCTCCCGAGTACCTAGATCTCCTTCTCGATTTGGGGGCAGCAGCCTTTGTCTCAGAGGACGTTATTCTCGCAGCTGCGGTGAATTCCAGAATTGTCCCAAATACCTTCAAGAAGCTGGTCCAGTACTCTCGGTTTCGGATTACTCATCTGTCGGCCATTTTGGAGGCACTTGTCGCCAACGATACCCTCCGCTATGCCGTTTCCGAACTCATACCTGCCATTGTCAACCGGAACAACGACCTCATCAACGTCACTCAGCAGGATTTGGAGTTTGTTGTTGGAAATCTAGCACTCGACGCACGTGGCTCTTTCACAAATGCGCTGTCAATTCTGCTCGGAGCAGGCAAGGACTGTTTGCCAATATCGCAACAGGTGTTCAAGGCCGCCACCAATTCTGTTGCTGCCATGAACGAGCTCCTCCAACATTCGGGGAAAGGCTGTCACATCTCCGAGCAGGTCCTCGTTGCCGCCGTTCAAAATCCCTGGTATGGCGCCGAGGTAAGTTTTAGAGGTGCAAATCGTATAGTATATCACAAAGTGTATAGAACACATGTATGCAATACACACGAAAACAGTATCCCAGAAGTCTTGTAAAAGCCAGAACACCCTTTACGCTTCCCTTGGTTCGATGGACTACGCTGACTTTGGCCCTCCTACACCCTAGGTTATTGCCTCCTTGGTCGCTCACGGAGCCATATTCCGCGTTACCGAGTCTGTCTTGCTGGCGGCGATCAAGACGGGTGGCCCTGCACTGCTGAATAACATCTTTCCACTGTTCCGGTACCGACTGGACGTCCACGTTACAGAATCACTGTTCGCCGCGGCGGGAGAGTGTGAAGGAAGTCTCAAGGAGAACATGACCGAAGCTCTTCTTGACCTACAATCTGGCAGTATCATATCACAGACTGATATAGAGCACGCGGCAAAGGACAGGGTCACAGGTTACACCAATACTGTGACCCTTCTACGCGAGAGGCATAATGAATTTCGCATCACCAATGCCGTCATCAAAGCGGCTATTGTCCACGATACTGGAGTGCTGACGGCGATTCCATCAACGAAGGACATCAACTGTCGTTCCCAGCCCGAATTCAATCCTCAACGGACTAATCAGCTTATACTACCACTACTTCTGGAACATGTCGAGATAAACAACCTCGCCAACGTTGTTCGGACTACCGGAGTCGTCCAACACGCCATAGACCATGGGAACGAAGCCGCGCTCAAGGTACTCGACGAGCGAAACAAAAACAGGGACTTCACAGCATTACTGCACGCCACGCGCCTCCGAGTTGCTGCCAAAGACATGGACTCACAGGAACTCGATAACCTGACACGCTCAACCCCAATCCTCGACATCGCAACTCTGAGGGAATCGTGCGCTGACATCCTCATACAAGCAATACAGAATCTGCATGGCCGGCACACAGCTACACTGGCCCAGCTAATCGGGAGTGGCGTCGCAGATGTCAACTTTGCGAACAAAGACAATGTCACGGCGCTGCATCTCGCCGCCCATTATCAATCTTGGGACACAGCAAGATGTTTGCTTCGGCACGGTGCGGCAGCTAGTTTGGACAAGGCCGATAAGCTTAGGATGACGCCGCGCAAGATCATCGATCGACATTTGGAGAATAGTCAGGGTATCGAGGCGAGCTGGGACCTTTTGCTGTGGGGTCTAGAGGAACATGTGCGACAGGACGTATTGCGTGGTCGTACGACTGCGAAGAGAAATAAGAGGAAAAGAGGAGAGTAATCACCCAGGATCTCGCATGTGCAATGCGCCACATGCAGTTGATAGACGCGATATGTACGAAGAAGAAGAAGAAGAGGAAGAAGAGGAGGAGGAGGAGGAACGAGGTGCCCAAGTCTAGAACATGGTGAACATCTATTATGCGCTGCCCGGTAAGCTTGTTTTGCGGGTTGGAGAACACTATGAAACGAGCTCCGATGCTCTCATCTTAATGCAACAATTAGGGCAGTCTTTCACAAGAGAGGACTGTCCGCGATCACGCCCTTGTACACTGTCTTCCAACTCGACACCGGAGCCGCCGTATGGTCAGCTTCCAAGCTTTTACAACGTCTATGCTCTTCCCCGATTGTGGGTGGTACAAGAAATGTCTAGGAAATCAATGGACAAACAAGGATACAATTGCGCAAGCACAATATTCAGTCGATAATGCTTCGATTGTGCCCTTTTTGTGATACCTCAAAGAGACGGTAAATGGGCATTTTGTAGTGATGGTGCCCTAACAACCCTGGCAAACATTATCAACATAAGTTTGTGTCGTGCTTTCGTTCACCACAAGGATTATCCACACCCCTAATTTCCATACACCTCTATAAGCAATTACTCAGATGCGCTGGGGAGAGGGAGGGGGTGGGGGCGAAGGAAGGATTTGTTCCACAGCCTATCAGAAATTCCGGAGGAGCAATGAATGGTGTGGATGACGAAGGTTGTGTATTAATTAATTATTCGTAACTTCTTTCGACGTGGGAATGCAGCTACTATAGCAGGGTTCTTTCTCTGTACATAGTACATACGTCTGGCAATGGTCATCATATGTATACGTAAATGCATGAATGCATGCATGCACGACCCTGTTGCTACTACATACAATGTCTTCTTATCTTGTCTTGTCTTGTCTTTAACTAGCTGCTAGCTGTTCCTTTGCCCTCACTCGCTCACTCACTCACTCACTCACTCACTCACTCACGGGTGAATCGTTCACGCACGTAACGTGATCTACCAATCATTCACTGCTATAATCTATTCATCGGTAGTATAAGTATACATGAATCCCAACGAGGGTTCTGGAGGGGCATATATATATATATATATATATGGCTCCAGAGGACCTTGGTTCGCTTGCTTCTGCATCCTTGAACTCCAACGAGAGAGAGAGTTCCGTTGGCCGCTGTCTCTCCGGCTTTTATCCTTTGCTTTGCTGTGCTGCTGCTGCTGCTGCTGCTGCTGCTGCTCTCTTGCTCCTCTGCTGGCGCGGTATCCCGGCCCCCCCCCTAATCCCTCGGCTCGGCTCGGCTAGTAGGCGCTTTCCGGGTCGGGATCGGGTTCCGATCTATCTATTGCTTCTGCGTGGGTGGAGAGGGTGGGTTGGAAATACATGTACTATTTGCAGATGATTGATATTACTTCGACCTTGTTCATTCATTCCTTCATTCCATGCCAGGTCAATCAAGGCACCTACCTAGACATTGGGACGAGGTACCTGTTTACTTTGGCTGCAGTTCGTCTGCTTGCTCTTGCGTTGCGTCTACCGGCCGGTAACATTCCCCCCCCCCCCCTCGTTCACGAAGCCGTATTCGTCGAGTAGATTCTTGTCCGTGTCGGTTGGCAAAGGGGTATATCACGTGGCGAGCCTTTTCGCCTCGGTGGATCTATCTATCAATCCGACAGCAGGGCACGTGCGACCGGCGCGCCATGTCGACGAATTGATTGATGGCCTGGGGAATCGGGATGTATTGATGTCGCCGGCTCTATGTTTGTATATGCGCGTGAGGCGAGGCAGCTACTTACTTAGGTCCGGAAAAATAGATCAGGTGACTGCGCCATGCACCGGACACAAGGCCTTCACCGAAGAGGACTCAGAGGGAGATAGATATGGCGGAAATGCGGATGCGGCATCGTGACACACAGAGAGATGGACAATAGGAGTTCAGATGTTGTTATTATAGGAGCCCCTCCATACCGTACTCGACCTACTAGGCACAACAGAATGCGATTTCCTTTGCCCGTATTCGACGTACATTCCCTACAATCCGGAACACTGTAATGGTCCACCATATCCAAGGAAAGAGTCGCATTGCGGGAACGTGGCTCATCCTGCTACCAGGGACAAGGACAAGGACAAGAGGTTGATGCTCGAAGGGAACATCGTAGCTCGCACGATCGATAGCAGTGAAAACAGGGAACACAATAGGCGTGGTAGAGAGAACCATCAGGAAAATGAAAAAAAAAAGAAGTGAGAGGGCTCCAACACGAGAGCGGAGGAAAAACCGGTCGTTGAACGGAATGCGACGTCAACACCAGGACCTGACGATATGCTACCATGGGTCCCCAAGATGGGTTTGGATTTGTTCGAGAATTATTTCGTCTTCATTGATATTGTATTTCAAACTGGTACAGGGGTTCGCTCGTATCGGGGAGTACGAACTATCTGCACACGGAAGACACACATTGTTACCTGCCAGACGTACAAGCTCTGTATCTTCGAACTATGCTGGTAATGATAGATCTGTCTAAGTAGTGTCTCCCTGGGATAATAGGGAGCAACGCCCTGACTCGAGGGTACCACCGCTTTGGTCATGTACAAGCTCTGTCATGTGACTGTATCCCGGTCCCACAATTACTCTGTCGGATCATGCCTGCATGGGTACGGTGCTGGGGGCTACGGAGGGAAAATTAAAAAGTCATCTGTAAGGGATCCTGAATCAATCTTATTTGCTGGTTGTGATAGGCACGTGATGACCATCTTTCACCTCACGTGATCAGGACGAAGCACCCAACATCGAGAATAAGCCAAAGTCCGTGTACAGGATTCGACAATAGATGTCTGTTTAGGGTAATAGGCGAAGGACTCGCTATTCAAATTCACGGATACATTTGCCTTCTCGCAAGCGCAGTAACCTTGACTCTTCTTGCAAACAGACAGCGCTCTCCGAGCCGAGCCTGGCCAACCAACCCTCTACCCCGTCACTCCACAGCGCCTCTGGGGCCTAATAGACTGAAGACTCAAATCGATGCTTCTAACCATTATAAGAAGATCCAGCACTTTCCCCATCCGAAGAAGTGAATCTAAAGAATCCAGCAATACAAAGAATCTACGCAGCAGACTTAGTCAACCTCACGAAGTAAAACTTAATCAGCAGATTAAAGGTTAGCTAAATTACGAATACCCATAAGCAACCATTATCATCTCTGGCTCTTGCCTATTCGAATTTTGGCCAAACAAAACTTGTCCCGATATTATGCTTAACGAGTAGTAGTGGTAGAAACCAATACGCTGAAAACTTACAAGTACGGAAGACTAGGAGGACCTTGATCCCTACTACTATCGTGATTTAGCAGATAGGCTGGTTGAAAACCAATGGAAGAACACTCGTGTTGGTTGCTGGCGTCGTTGAAATGGTCACCGGGGTCGAAATAGATGCTGCTCTTGAAACGGTTGCTTGGCCTTGAAATGATTGCTCGGCTGGAAACAGTTGCTGGGGTTGGAACAGTTGCTGAGGTTGCAGTGATTGCTGGGGCTGGAACAGTTGCCGAGGTTGAATTAGTTGCTGGGGTTGGAACAGTTGCTGGCCTTGAAGTGATTGCTGGGGTTGAAGTGGTTGCTGGAGTTGAAGTAGTTGTTGGGGTTGAAATGGTTGCTGGCCTTGAAACAGTTGCTGGGGTTGAAGTAGTTGCTGGGGTTGGAACAGTTGCTGGCCTTGAAATAGTTGCTGGGATTGAAATGTTTGCTGGCCTAGGAACAGTTGCTCCAATAGGTATTGCTCCTCTTGACTATTCAGTATCTGATAAGCTGCTCGCCATTGCACGGGTGGTCCCTCAGGTCGTTGTTGTTGCTGTTGCGCTGTTCGTCGCTCTTGTGCTGCTCGTAGAGTGTGCAGTGCCTGTTCTAAAACCCCTATTTGTTGCGCGTACACTGATTGTTGGACTTGCGCTGCTCTTCGTTCTTGTGCTGCTCGTTGGGCGTGAACTACTTGTTCGACCTCCGCTACTTGTTGCGCGTATGCCGGTTGTTGGACTTGGGCTAATTGTTGCGTGTACATGTATGGTGGTTGTTGGGCTTGGGCTAATTGTCGGACTTGGGCTAATCGTCGCGTGTAAACTGGTTGTTGTCACGTGTACGTTGGTTGTTGGACTTCTACTGCTCGCCGCCTTTTCTTAGCTCGTGGCTTTCGCTCCTTGTGATTAACTGGGTATTCACAATCGTCTGGGATAAGAGTTTTGCGATATTCGTACTCGTCTCCTGATTGGCGCGACTTGTTCAGCCATTCGAGAGAATCTCTAGAACTGGTTTTTATCATTTTCACAAAGTCTTTGGAGTTGTCCACAGCCTGGTTGACAAAATCCGCAACTGAGTCGGAAACCTCGCTAAGTTGTCGATTTATAGACCGCCCACGGTGGCGGGAACTGTCAAAGGATTGGCTGTTTGACATCGTAGCAATGGACCAGTGTGCTTTGGGGCAGGCTGCAGCTGATAAGAAACACCAAAAGAGAATTGAGTGTCGAGACCAGATTTTCACAAGCACCTAATAGCCACTGAAACTGGATAATGAATGCATGTCAAAGGCGAAAGGGCGTACCTTAGTACTAGTTACAATCCTTCTCTGTGTTCAGTTCGTGCAGGTGCTAAGGCGTGTTCAGCAATATTTCCGACGTTAGAAATTGACCTCGCTCGAGTAGCACCCTGACATAGATAATGCAGTTTTTTACCTTTCTTGGTCTGTAGTGTACATCGTCAGTGATCCACAGAAGCTGTAATGGGAGACTTTACACAAACACATGAAGCACATATTGCAATATTATACGTATACTGACTGCATGTAACCTTCGCTAAGGCCGAGCGAGTAGAGAACCTCTAGGCCTACCACACCACACTGGTTACACTACTTACCCATTACACAGACGTTTCGCAGCGCGCACAGAATACTGGCCGAACGTCAGGTGCATCAAGTCACACAGCGATACAGAGGACTGGAAAATTGCAGAACAATAATTTCCGGTACTATCTATCAGTGTACCCGCATACGCGACGCCTCTTCGGGCTTGGGAAATCCGTTTTTGGGATACACTGCATAGATAGCGAAGTAATCTTTAAGAGTCTACGCTCAAGGCCAACCAAATAGCGCGGCAAGAGCTGTCAAGAACGCATCTGCCAAAGTCTTCTCTCACCTTACCTAGACCCAAGAGATTTCAGGTAATCTGTAACACAGCCTTTGTGCTTTTCTGAACGCATCTGTAATCTTACGTTTCCTACATGGTTAAGCGAAATAAAGCACGTCAATTTGTATATTCTTTCTAAGAGAGGTTTTTTCCCTCTATTTATAAAGGCCTTCATCTCAACAATACTGTCATCCTAACCTCCCTATTTTAATAAAATATAAGAATTAGAAAGCTGGTAGGGTTGATACATGTCGCGTACAATGCTCACCTGATCTCATCGCTCATTGCGAACGCCTGAGCCGTGATCTCAAGGATCATCGGACAGACGTTCTTCCGCTCCGAGGAGCAGTATATAATCTCATTTGTCACATAGTATTAGATAGTCACTGATCAAATACTCTTTTCACTCGATCATATGAACGTCTCATCCCAGCTCGATTCTACCTCCATAATACACAATACACAAAATTAGACTTTCATACTCAAAGTCCATTAACAAGACTATATAGAAAAGGAGCGTGAATTATTATTATAGTACAATATTAGTCGAAGAATCCTAGAGCTCTTTAAATATAATAAATCTATAATTTATTATGCTAATAGTAAGGTTAATAATATATCGTTTAAAGTATACCTTTAAGTCTTCCATTAAATCGATATGCCAAGCCCTCTATTAATAGTATAAATGACGGTAAGGTACATGTTAATGATATTGTTACCCGATACGTAGGCGTACGCAGTCCGTACTTTACCCCTATACTTTGTACTGTTATGAATGCTGCTATTGTACATTAATCGCGCTCTGCCACTGAAATCTTTCACTATCAAACCTTCCCTACCTTGTCGCAGCTGTATCTTGTATCATGTCGAACCTGCCGGGGCATGAACCTATTTCCATCTCTGTGCCCTATGGCACATCCCGAAACGGTTCTTTGTTGTGCCTGCCAGCGCGCTGGACGACTCTCCTGAGGTTCTTCGCACTGAACTATGTAGCGCACGCGTTCACTATTTGGACCAGACCTGGAGAATCAATCGCTGAAAAGCTCTTCTCAATCATCCTTGCGCTTTTCTTCCCTGTCTCAGGTCTGGGCCGTGGCCTTGACGCTCTCTACCGTCATGCATCCTTTCACACCAATGGACATTATCTGAGGGGGATCTTTGGCCTAGGCCCGGATCTTAACGAATACGAGATTTATAAAGCGGCAAGAGCTGGGGCACTGGGGATCCTTATCCGCAACCACATTCCCAAGGGCAAATCACGGAAAGAGTCTGACAGCTCATGCTTTTCCCTCAACGACAAATACTGGACCGATGAAGTGATCGTTCGCGGCATCCTGTACGTTGCCGTGCCCTAGTTTGCGTTTCTCTTGCGTTGCTAACAAAAGTAGAAAGGTCCATTCGATCAACACGTTCTTACCACTTCACCACACTAGCCCAGCATACACTATCTCTGTGCGGGACGACCAGCAAGAAACGTACATCCACAACCTACAATGGACCCGCAATATATCAGGCGTGACCTCGTACCGCGAATCATCAGGATACAAAGTCGTGGAGCTCCCATATACACTGGCTAAACACATTGAGAATGTTGCTTCAACCGGAAGCAGCATGCGAGATAGCAAGTTACAACTATCACAGAACTCTAGTTTGCTCGTTTCATTCTTAGCCGCTCTTCAAATTGTCGATGCCGCTTATGCGTTGTCCCGCGTCACCCACGGACAGTTGGAAGATTATGGATATTCAGCATTCAACTTGACGGTTATACCTTATTTGGTGATGTCCTTTATCAATCTGCTTGGAAATCTTGCAACGCCTACATATCCCAACATCTACCTAGTGTCTACAACGGCGTTGAATGAGGCTAAAAAACGCACGCTTGTATTCCAAGGCACTATTGGATTTATCCAGGACGCCATGTTGGAGCAGAAACCATTACAACAGAGTGAATATGGCATAGACTACAGACGCCGTATAGTTCCGTACTCGTGTTCAGAGAGAAGGGATCTTCGTTCGCAAGACCGAGGACAAAGTGAAGCGGAACTGGGCTCTCTCGACGCGGCGTGCACCTTGGACTGGACCGATTCTCCTATCAGAATCTGTTTCAACAGTAGCTGTGAATCCGATCACTGTGGCAACTTCGAGGTCCCATCTGGTAGACCCGGGTCACGTCCATACACGCTCCAAAGGACACTTTTCAAGCTCACCGTGTTGCTGATTGCAATCAGCGCACACATTGTACCTACCATCTGGGTTGGCCCAAACTACGAGGCACCTCGGAGATTGGATCACAAGCTTGTCGGCCCACTCTGGATCGTTACTGGCTATGCTATCGGATTCTGGCTTCTATTCTACCGCTTTCAAATGTCCATATTGTCACACGTTGGCATCCGGCTGACATACACATTCTTCTGCGCTTACGGTTTGACTTCAAAACAAAAGGCCTTTGCTCGAACCTCTTCCAGAATACCAATTCTTTGGCTGCTGCTTACTGTCCTGGGAATAACAATCGCAGTCGGGAACTTCTACGTTGTAGCTACCCAGATCTTTGAGTTTGGAAACTGCATCAACGTCTCAGACTCAATGTAGGCATTTGAATGAAGCTTGTTAACCACACAACTTCAACGGACTCCTCGTTGATGAGGATGTCGTCAAGGAGCAGGATATCGGGACGATTCGCGCTCAGATGGTGCCAGGCTCTCGGCTTGTACAAGCCGTGGGTCAAGTGCGTCGAGGTCGATTATCTTGCCAGCGAGCACGTGGGCGGGAATCCGCGCGCGGGCCCGCAGAGATACTTTGGCTGGATGAAGATGGAATGTGGCTGTAGTGTGCCACAGCTGTGGAGCGGATTGATGTGTAACTGGTTGAGTGGGATTGCGCCGCCGACGATTGGGGGACGGTGTTTGGAGATTTGGGAGAGTCTGGCGGAACTTTGATGTGGTGGTATTGGACATTGGGAATAGAGAATAGAGAACACAGAGGATGAAATGCGTAAAGTGACATGTATAGGTGACTTTGTTTTCTGGGTACTTGGTTGAGTTATAAAAACGACTGCAGGTCAGCATTAAGTGAACCTTGAAATTCTTCTAATATTGTACTCGAACACATCAAGCTACAAGAATCTTATACGTACAAGCGTCTATATCTACGTCCCCTTCTTTCACCCACGCCTTTAGCACCTTCCCTCTACCTACTCCGAAATCCTCCATGCCTTCATTGGCAACGCCTGGATCTTCATGATGGCCGGTTTGATAAACCCGACAAACGTCACGATCCCAATGATAATACAAATAACATTCATCACGTAGTAACCATCTGTCGTGACGTTGCAAAAGCCGCCTCCGTCTCTGCACCTGTGCTTATCGGCTTCCTGGGAGCAAGAGAAGGCTTGCGTGATGAGATCGCCTTTGAGTGCGGATTTCACGAGCTCGGAAGGGTTGGAAGAAGGCTCGCATGTCGCGACGGTGAACATGTCAACGAATTTCAGGACGAAGAAGCGTGGGAATGTGCCGCCGAGGTTGGACACGCTAAGTACATTGTCAGTGGACCTAATCATCAATACATTAGGGGAAAACTTACGTGGCTAGAAGCGTCATGTAAGTACCACCGATCACGGGATCCGAGATCTTAGCGTGGAAAGCGGAAACGGCTACGAACATGACTGTGTTCATGAACGTCGACATGACATGTTCACAGATCACCATCAAGAGATACAACGTTGTGGTTCCACCGACGGGGAACGACCACACCACGCTCTGCGCAACGCCTGCAGCAGCTAATCTGCCGATGAAAGCCCAGCACCAGATGTGCATTGGCGGGTACGTTTGGCACCATTTTCCGATGTAGTATCCTAGAAATATTTCAATGGGAAAATCGATGAGGATGGTGAGCGCAAGATCTTCCTGGGAGAAGCCCTTGTCGAGAAGTTTGAGAGAGGTAACAGCGTCGTTGGCTTGGAAGCCGATTTTGGCGATCAGGTGGATGACAATGAAGGTCTGGATGTTCTTGAGTTTCAGGATGCCCCACATGGTCTTGTACACGTCCATGATTCCGTCGGTGTTCCGCGTTCGCTCTTCCTTCTTCATCACGGCCAAACCGAGGGTTACGAGGAGGTATGCCCAGCCCCAGAATTTTAAATACCCATCCAATGTCATCAATCCAGTATCGAGCGGCGCGCTAACGGGGCGGAACCACTTGTTGGCGAAATCTTTCGAGTTGAAGGCAAGGAAAACGGTATAGGAGAGAAATTGACCACCAGTTAGACCAACAGTCTGGGCAGTGGAGGCAAAGGAAAGGTTCTCTTCGGAAAGCAGAGTGAGGGCCCAGCCTGATGTCAAGTCAGCGATTGACCCAAATGTGAATTTCAAAAGAGGTTCTTACCGTCCACGGCAATATCCTGCGTGGCGCACAAGAAGACCAGCGCAAACCACCACCACGTAAAACTCCACATGCCCGCGCCATCCTTCTCTCCCGCCACCTTCATCATCTCATTCACACTCGACCCCAACCAGATCATCGAGAATCCGGATATTGTCTGAATTGGCAGAATCCAACTCTTTCTACGCCCTAACTTTGGTGTCCATACCGCGTCCACGATCGGGCTCCAAAACAACTTCAAAGAATATGGGTATGCGGCGAGTGAGAAAACACCAATGGCTGAGTACGACACCACACTCTTGAGCAGGAAAGGTACGGAGCCTGTCGCCAATCCCATAGGTATGCCCTGCAGAAAGTATAGTAACACCAGCAGTAGAAAATTCCTCTGATCCTTCTTCGAGAGCTCAAAAAAGCCCTTGGATGATCCCTCCTCTTTTGCTAGCGGCGGGACCGCATCGTCAAGATTGAAGCTCGAGCGTCCCATCAGCGACGCTGCCTGGCTCGCAGAAGAGTCGTCACCAGACGCATGCTTGCGTCGCTGTCCCAGACCTAACATTGTTGTTGGGGTGCTGGTCGTGTTCGCATGCCCGTTCGCCTCGTCGCGCAGAGAGTCGGTCGAGTCTTTTTGTATTACCGATTTGCGGTTTGACTTTTTAGGGGCCCGTTTGCTCATTTGTGGTGAGGCGTCGGACTCGTACTCGGAGGCGGAGGAGAAGGAGGACTGGGCGCGGAGGAGATGGGCGTTCTCGGGTGTTGTTGATGAATACTGCGCGCCGACGTGTAGTGGGGTAGGTTGCGGTATTCCTGTTACTGCGTGCTTGCGCGGGAACGTGAAGTCTGCGGGATTGGTGAAGTCTTCAAGTTCGAGGTCGGAGTCTGGATGGCTGTTGGAGCGGCGATGAAGGGTGTGTTCAGTAAATGATGGCAATGAAGGAGCGTGCGAAGGAAATGGACGGCCTTTCGGGGTCGGCATCCATGTGTGTGTGGATGTATGTGTGGATGTGTCTACTTTGCTAGTGCGGGTAATAAAAGATGTGAGAAACAGCGCGGCGGTGCTGTGTACGTTTCTGGAACGTGGCCGCTCAGACTGTGGCTCAGGTGGCGGCGGCGAGGGGCTACGTTAGTGTGATTCTCGGGCATTTTGAATTACTTTGGACGATGTTGTGAATATTGATGTGAGTCTGTTTATGTTAAGAAACGTGTACAAAACAAATGCACAGATTCTACCCCTTAAGATCTGACATGCAATCAATAATATACTCACGCCCATCAAGTTGCGTTGCCACAACACGTGCCAACCTGCTCACGTGAAAACGCGATCTGTCCACTATTCCCAATCAGGCTCAGAACCCGCACCACAACGTCAACACCAAGCATCATCACAAACCCTATTTCAACATCCACACCCCGTCCTTATCCCGTCCCACATCAGAGCCATGGACACGATTGAATCCCTCGACAGCGATATTAGCGATATCCGCGCTCAAATCGCATCCCTCAAAGCTCGCCGTGCGAATCTCAGCTCCATCGTCCTATCACTACCTCACCTGTCCACGCACATATCTCAAGGCCGCGTCGCAGACGAACCCCAGCGCGCGCTCGCCCTCAAACGCATTGCCGCCCAACAGCGGCGCATAACAGAGAATACCTACCGCGCATGCGCAGGCGCCACTGCCTACAAAGTACGCGACCCAGACCCACATGCTGTCAATAATGGTCATATCCTCGGCGTACGCATTGAAGTCGCCATCCGCGGCCGCTTCATTGAGACATACCACGTTCATTTCAATCGACCAAATCCACGGTACAAGCTCATGCTAAAGATCCATCATCATACCATCCCGTCGTGCATACCGCTGCAGGCGCTGAGGAATAAGTGGTTGCCCGTTACGGACAAGGACAAGAGTGTTATGGTGGAGCAAAAGCTAATTGAGTTTGGAAAGACGCTGAGGAGGGAGTTGGTGGCGTGGCATCTCAGGACTGAAGCTGTGGATAAGTTGAGGGTCGAGGCGGGATTGGGCGACAAGGGCACGAGGGAAAAAGAGGAGAGGGAAACTGCTGTAATGGGCAAAGTGCTGAATGCATTCGTTAGTAGTGATGACGAAGATGAGGACGAAGACGACGTTGATCAGGATGCGGAGAGCCAGCGTCGTAATGCGCATGAGAAGATCATCGACGTTGATGCAGATATGGGCGTCAGGGAGATCAGCATCGCGTGGTCGAACGGGCTAACGGGAGTCTTTGGCGTAACGAAGGATGGCAACATTGACAAAGCGGCAGTGACGACTTCGGGAGGTGTACGTGTTCCAGAGGTGGCTAGAAGGGCCCTCGGGCGGATAGAAGGTCTGGTCCAGCGACTTACAGCATAAAGAGCATTAGAACTACCAATTGGCGAATCCCACTCCACGAAAATGTTAGACCCAAGCAACTACCCTTGATTCCAGGAGCTCAAGGCGTTGTCCGAAGTGGTTTTACAGGCAGGCCCATGTTGTCGGCATGAGCCGTTTTGATACCCAATTAGACTAGACTGTTTCCTACACAACACTGAACATGATTCCAGTGCCATGCTCGTCATCAAAATCTTTACCGTTCAGACTCTCAATCATCCATTCGTTTCGAGCTTCTAGTCCGTTTGAGCCACCCCAAGACATATTTCGAGTTGATAAATCCCCCCAAACCAAGCGTCGATACAGTGTGGAGTATGTACGTAACAGATCGCGTTGAAATCTTGCATCAGTAGGACGTAGAACAAGGGGGCTTTTAGTGAAGATTTGCTATTGGATATCTGCGTTATATTTAGGAGTTATAGTAGGTCGCGGTAGCTGTGACAATGTAAACAAGGCCTACAATTACGATACCAAATCAGAACACCCAAGTGCTTACGCCTTTTCCTATTCCGTCTTGAGCCTCGACCGCCTTCTGCTCCAAGCTAGGCAAATAAACATCCTAATAACCACTGTAGCAATCACGCTCACCACGATGACTGTGACTGTGGCTGTGACTTCCTCCACACCGATCCTTGCCTCTCCCTCCGTAGTAGGCAACGGACCCGCCGGTGATGGAAATGCCGCATTGCTCGAAGGATTCGTTGGGTTTGTTGGAATGACACTACTCATCAACATTGATGGAAATGCCGCAGTGCTCGAAGGACTCGTAAGACTCGTTGGGCTCGTTGTACAGCCACTATTCATCAAAGCCCTCACTACACTGCCCACATCCGCCATCGTGGTCAGCATCCGATACTCTTCTATTGTATCATATGCCTCCCATCACAAAACTCCCACGCCTTCAGTATCGCAGCCTGTGTCTGTAGCGCCGCTGCCAATGCTGTTTGCGTGCTCATTTCGTCTAACCTCGAACCCAAGTCGTCGAGTTTGCGCACGAGCGAGGCTTGCGCCGAGTCGTTGGATTTGTTGCTGTCTACGGCAGACCTGTACGACACGGGCGCTCATATGCCGAATAAGAGGGCTGAGGCCACGCCGAGGATTTTGATGATCCAGTCTAGATTGTGCTCGGCGGTGGAGCTGGGTTGGATCTATTTCGTGACGACTATCTTCCTCTGTTTGTTTGGCGGAATTGGGGATGGGGCGTTAAGATGTGGTGCGTTCTGATTATGGGTAGAGGACTCGTATTTGGTACAAGGTTGGGGTCTGCGGTATTCTGTGCAGCGGCTGGCCCCCCTGAAGTATCATTGTTAGGCGGATGAGGTTCTGATGTTAACACAGTCTGGGTCTTCGTTGGAGGTGAATAGCGCGAAATCAGAGTAAACGTCGGATTGCTTTGAGACATTTCGGTGTCCTGGAATGAATGAAAAGATTGAGGGGAATAACTTTCGGCTTCTGAATAATAATAAGTCTTATCAAGCGCGAGGCTGAATCTTCAGGTGACTAACCCCACACATGTGTCGCACACAGCCACAAGTATCCCAGATCGCCAAAATTCTTGTAAATGGGGGCCGATATGGCAATTGAGTTATGGGTACGTGTTAGAATAGGCTTCAACTCTGAGTTCTTTCATAAGATTAGTAGAGAGAATATAGAATATCTTCCTCGGATATAGGTCCTCCTTCTAGCTACATACAGTTCTACTCAACTCCACCTTTCCCACATTATGGATTACGTTTTTGGCTCCGTACTCAAGAAGAGGGAACGGAAATCGGGTCCCATACAAGATCTTGGGCTTATATACTTCTCCTCTGATTCCTTTACGGGAACTACCGTGTCTATCATCAGGCTCTTCCTCGGTGTGGGGCTTCTCGTCTGAGATATTGTTGGCCTAGATCAAGTGGGAAGTAAGGAGGTAAGACCAGGTTTGATCTGTGTGATTACTACGAGTTTGGCGTTTACCTTGTTATTTATAACAACTTCGACTAGAGGAGAGGTAGTCGCAGGTAGTCTGGCATATCTTTCGCTTTCCTGATTAAAGAATTCTATGTTAACCCATGTTTTGTACAGGTATGCGGCAGTTCTTGTGGTGTATGTTGGACAGGCACTCGAACTAACAATACCGCCTGCGGACAAGTCATTCCAAGGCTACGTCGTTTTCTCGGTAATTATGAATAGGTAAAACTTCAAGACCCCAGAATAATCGTGGACAACTACTTATTGGGCTACGATCCTTAGGTTGACGTAAATTGATGAGTATACGATACATCAAAATGCGGGGTTGAAAATCTACTGCATGGCCGATTCAAGATGATGTATTTAGGTTCCTCGTCATACCCGACAACGTGCCGTAATCACAGATTGAGATAATCGTCCATCGCTACTTCCATGGAATCTGCAGACCCAATCCAGCCATTCTCATACGAGTTGGACCACGCCATCTCGTCGCCCGTACCAGCAGTTGAATTTCGTACATTCTCCTCTTTTGCCGTGGTGTAGAGCTGCTCTACGAGCTGGACTGCACCCGCGTGACCTTCTAAGTTTGCGAGTTTGATGGCTTGTTTGTATTGTGCTTCATCGTTTCCTAGAAGATCAAGACCATGCTTGGATAGGAGAACCATCATATCAATGCGACCGTGCTCTGCAGCTCCTTCAAAGGCCATTCGTCCGTGATATTGAGCAGGAGCTGCATTCACATTGGCTCCTTTTTGAAGCAAGATGGTTGCTATGTGGTGATGTCCCTTGATCGCTGCAAGTTGAAGTGCTGTACCACCTCCATCTGTAGCAGGAGCCTCGTTTGGATCAACATGTTCAAGAAGGTACTGGAAAATATCGTCAGTTCCGGCCTCTGCCGCACACTGAAGTGGTGTGCGCGAAACACCGTTTCTTGGGGGTAAATCCATCCTCGCGCCGAATTTGACAAGTTCCTTTACCACTTCAAGTCGACCACACGAAATGGCATGCAACAATGCAGTCCGCTTGTCTTTCAAATTCGCTTTTTCAAAGACAATAGAGTCGGGGTCTATTCCGGTTTGCATGAACCCTCGAATCATCTCCAGATACAGTGGACCTTCGTGAGAGATGGCCCTAGCGAGTGCTGACGAATCTTTAACGAGTTTTGACGAGACCTCTGGCGAGACTCTACGGTACAGACTGGTTGCATCTGCATGCTTGGCAAGATCTTCCAGTATTGCAATATCGTTTCTGATAAGCGCGTTGTGAAGGGCGTCAGCGCCGTAATGAGGCTGTCCTAGTCCATATCGCTTTTGGATTGCCTCAAGTAAGTACTTGACAAGAGACATATTCCCATTTTTCGTAGCAAATTTCATCGCAACGTTATCGTAAGGATCGGCTCCGAGTAGGATGAGGTGATCTGCAAGTCTAAGATTGTTCATTACAAGGGCGGCTGTAAGTGGAGTGTCGACGTCCAAACGGGCTTTACTCGCCCAAGGGAGGCTAAGGTTGAACACCTCTAGGGGCGTTGGGCGAGCATTGTCCTTGTAGATTGCTCCAAGATCCAGAAGAAGGTTCGTGATTTCAGTATTGCTAGCATAGATTGAAGCCACGAGTGGTGTTGCAAAGGTGATACGTCCAGGCTTAGTCTGGGTTGTGTAATACTCGCTAAAATGCAAGTCGGCACCAGCGAGAACAAGGTCCTTTACGAGATCATATCGCCCCCATTTTACAGCCTCTAATACCAAGGCGTAGTCAGTTGACGTTGCAGTAGGCTCCAAATCCAGTTTCATGTCCATGAACAGTCGTACGAGACTAGTATTCTTCCGATATATTGCTGAGAAGAGCGCTCCTTTGCTCGGGCGTATTCCAGCTTCTACCAGTGCCACAACAGCTGCAATTTGGTTATAGAACATTGCCGCATCTATCGTTTCATTTAAACGGCGTGGCTTTATCGCCTCCAGTAGGGGGAGAAGTTTTCTTAAGAGCTGAATATTACCACACGAGGACGCCGCGTTCAGAGCAGGAAGTAGGCCGTCAGTTTTCAGCTTCTGGGGAGACAAAAAGCCTTTTTTCTCGAGCGAATCAAGCAGAGCCTGATCTTGACACCTTATAGCCATCGACAGTGGTGTTTTTGGGTAACATCCACTGGAATTAATCGTTGTATTCGGATCGACCCCAAGTTCCAGGAAGTGATTGATAACGGCCAACCAGCGATTATCATAAACCAGATTAGCAATAGCCATAGCAAGGCAACATGCATTTGGAATCGCACCGGCATAGAGGAGAATATCCACGATATACTTACGCCCTTGCGACATTGCTTTCTCCAGAGCCGCCGTCAAATTGCACATGAAGGCTTCGGATGTCCGTATGTCGTTGGGATAGTCTCTACATAGAACTGACTGCACAATGAAGGCAGCTTCCATATCTTCGAATTCCTCCCAGTCACCCAAAACCTTTTGCAAGAAGCCAGAGGTGACAAGGGAGGCACTCTTCGGTCCCTGGAATAATGCAACCAAACGGCGGGCGAACCTTGGCCCGGGCCACCATGCATCAAAGAAACCTGGTTTCAAAGGTAGGTCCTTTGGAAATAGAAAATCGAAGACTTCGAACAGCATTGGTATGTCTTGAATATCTTCCGGTTCTTCATAGCCGTAAATTTCTGACCAAAGATGCAAAGGCCTCTTCGTAAAAAACCTTTCCGGATCTGCTCCAGATTTCAGCAAAGCAAGGGTAATCTCTAGATTCCCAAGATAAGTGGAACGCTCGAGAAGAGTGTATCTGCTGCCATGGAGGACAGATATCACATTGTTCAGGTCCAAACGACTTCGACGCAGTATGGTGTTCAAAGTGCAATCAGCGTCGAGTTCTACTGCAGTACAAAGCAGACTTTGCTCCAAAGCAAGGGAATATGGATCTGGAACACTATCCAAGAACGAGCTTAATGTCCTCTCGGATAAGGAGTGCAAGTAGCGGATGCCCACTTCGAGTTCCTCTTCGTCGCCATCCTCTTCGTCGCCGTCCTCTTCGTCGCCGTCTACCCTCTTTCTCAAACGATCAAGCACGTCCAGGTTGTTAACGAGACTGAACATGACCCGATACGCAACGGCAAAATCTAGTGGAAGACTGCGTAAGAGTTGTCCAGTCTGGCCGTTTTCTAGATCATGAAGTCGGTAGCTACCAGAGCGCGGAACATCCTTCGATACTCGTATAAGATCTCGATAAGCTGGAGACACGTTTCCTCCATAACGTTGAAGCGAGATCTGTAGGCAATCCTTCAAGGCAATTAAACTGCCCATAGGAGCATCATGGGCCACAGTGTAGACCGATGAGTACGAATGTTGCATGCCAAAACTGGCCTGGCGCCTCCCGTGGAAACTATCAAGCCTTTCAAACTGCAGATGATTGGGCGTTCCTTGGATATGGGGAGAACCTTCGATTCGAAGAGAGTCTTTTCGGAAGAAGACCTCCTTGGATCCGAAGGGTTGACATTCAGTCAAGGCAACACTTCCACCCGCAAACGTCTGAGATCTCAAGGCCGGGATATCGTATGCAGCAGAGATGTTGTTTTCCTGGCCAGGACTTGAAGCCTGATAGCCAACGAGAGAACCCGAGGGTAAGGCGCCCCGAGGGCGTTCCAGGCTCAACGATGCTGTCCTGGGTTGAGGCGTTTGTATGCTCATGTAATGTGGAAGACGTTGGATTAGGTCTGAATTACCAATCGTGAGATCGCGATTTCAAATGGAATGTAGAGTCGATACTACTTACCTTGAAGAGTTGACTTGGTGGCCAGTCCATGGCGGTGGCGGCGCGTTTGTTTGCGAACCTTGGTCGGTTTCATGCGCTCTCCACGGAGATATACATCAGTCACCTTGCCCTGCAACTTTCTCTCTGCCAGAACTTGTCCCAGGATTTGCCATTCAGTCTTTTTCGCATGTTTAATGAATCCCCACTTCTTAAATTTGGTCTCAAATTGCGATTTACTATAACAGATGTTAGCTGGACTTCGTTAAAGGCATAAACTGCATACGTAGGGCCGAATTTGTGTTTGCGGAGCATGATGTCCATCACTCCATCATCACCTTCAAGCTTTCTGTCCTCCTCGAGATAAAGGCGTCGGATCTCAGCCTTGTGGTCCTCCCATTCTTCACCCGGTAGTCGTGGTCGTCTTGTCGCACTCATAATGGAATGATGGAATGATAATATGGCAGGCTAAAACTGAACAGTCCCAAATCCGAGCTTTGAGGAGTTGGGGGTGTTATGAGAAGGCGTCCTTGTGTGCACGAGGTCGGCTCTTTGTATCAGCCTTGGACCTCGCGACCGGTCAGCCAGGTATCACCAAGGTGGCCCAAATCTGATATGCAGCCCGGATTGCACAGCTTTGGACTCGCCAATCAAGTCCAAATCTGATATGCAACCCGGATGCACAGCTTTGGACTCGCCAATCAAGTCGCGGGCTGCGTGTTGAGGGCCGTCGACACCACCAATCACACCGCAGAGGCACGCTGTCCAGCTGAAGGCCACAATATGAGTTACGCCACAATGGCCCAAATCCGAAACATGCAAGATGAGCTCAGACTCCCCGCTATGATTATAATAATTCTGCGGCGCAGTGGCCCAAATCCGATTTCATTCTTTTGTAGGATGAATTCTTACCAAGGACCAAAATCTGCTTTACGTGGCAGTGTACCAAGAGGTCCACAAACGGGGTGACCTATTAGCGCATCCGTAATGCTCGAGACTGGGAATAAGGCACGGACGTGGTAACAATCCAAATCGTAATTCTGAAGTGGCCCAAATCTGAAATTGAGTCTTTATATGTTGGATGGTTCAGACGTTGACAGCCCGTTCCTCAGACTCCACCAATACCAATCCATTCCCCGACAGACCAAATCCATAAACATCAAAAGACACTATGGCAAGCTGGTCGCGTGAAGCCATCATCGCCCTCGTCGCACTCTTCGCAACCTGTTTCCCCATCTTTATTCTCCTATGGGGCCTCGTGATTCGCCGCAGGAGACACCGACCATCTCCAAGTAAGTGTTCGGCTTCTTGTCTCCCGAAAGTCTAACTGACACCTGTATAGACCGACCTCACAACGATCTCCCCATGATGTCCTTCACCCAGTCCCATCGGAACAACTCCAACACACACTGGGTTTATCTCGTGCGCAGAGAGTCCGAATTCTGTGCCGCGTTTGCCGTTGATGCGGCTGCGAACAGTGCGAGTTAATCATATGAGCACGTACCAACCATAATGACATGTGTTGATGATGCGGTATGGGGCGAGCGAAGATATAGAGCATTGCCCTTCGATAATGGAAGGATGGCTTCGAACTTGGTGAAAAGGGTTGGTGACGAACAACATACTTGTGTCTTTTTTGAGTTTGATTGAAAGTAAATATCACTACAATATGAGATCCTCAAAACAAAAAGTGAGATCGTACAGGTACTGCTTTGCTTAAGCCAGTAATCCCTCGTCCAGTCCCTGGGATGCCATCCTCCCTGCAGCGAGACAAGCAGAAGCATACAAAGTGTTTGCCAAAGCCTTCGCACCATAATGTCCATTCTTCTCTGCAAGCTTGACTGCCGTCTTGTACTGCTTCCCGTCGTCCGCTACGATGTCTGCGCCGTTTTCCATCAAGTACGACATCATGTCAAGCCTCCCGTTTGCGCTCGCGTCTTCAAAGGCTGTTCGGGAAAATATGGAATTTGCTGGTGCGTTGACATCCGCTCCGACCGATAGTAGCAATGAAGCAATTCCCATGTGCCCTCCAGCAGCGGCAAACTGCAAGGCTGTACCGCCTTTACGAACCGCGGGGGGCTCATTGGGACTCGCCCCTTGCATAAGCAAATAGTGAACAATATCTTCGACTCCAAGTTCGACGGCGAATTGAAGTGGTGTTCGAGAAGTGAAAAACCGGGCAGGAAGATCGATCTTTGCCCCAAGTCGAACTAGCTCCTGTACTTTCGACAATTCCTTGGTGAAGATGGCATGCATAAGAGCTGTGTGGTTACGAACACTGTCTGAATTGTGTCTTTGTACAATGCCGTTCATGTCCGCACCATGAGCAGCAAGAGATCTGATGATCTCCAGACCTTCGCTGGTTTTACTCATAATTGACAGCCCTAGCGCACTTGTACGGACCTCTTTGTAGACTGATTGAACATGGTACTGGATCGGTTCTATATAACCTTCATGGACATACCTTAGGAGCATTTCTATCAATCTCATGTCTTCGGACCGAACGGCTATGCAAAGTGCTTCGTGTGCAAAACCTTGCTTTTTCCCAGCATAACGCGGACCGAATGCCTCAAGGATGGCTGCAACGAGATCGTAGTCATGGTTGGATGTGGCAAATGATATTGCACGACTGTCATAAGGATCCGCTCCCCAGGACAATAGCTCGCGAACTAGATCAAGATCTCTGCCATATGTGGCTGCGGAGAGAGGCGAGACTTCCACGTCAGAACCACGGACCCTTGAATGGAGAGGGGCTCCCTTATTGTGGAGGTAATGTATCATTATGCGATTTCCAGCAAATATTGCGGTCGTGATGAGAGCCCACGGCGTATCAAACAAACCGCCGAATGACATTCCCATAACAGTTTCCCTGTCGGATATATTCTCGTCCCAACTAATATCCAACAATGTTCCAGCTTGAATTAGATCTTCAACAATGTCTAGATTACCGCACACTACAGCATAGTGAAGAGCTTCGGATATTTCCAGACCAGGAGGTTGCAGGTTCAAAAGGTGACGAACAAGATTTGGGTTGCGGGTTAGAATACCTTGATAGACATCTGTCACAGAAGAATGTTCAATCCTGGAAAGAAGCTTGGGAATCAAGTGGTCATGTCCGTTCTTGATCGCTGCTCCCAAGACTGTCGTATCCGCATAATACCTAGGCCGGTTCGTCCAGTAAGGCTGCATCTTCCAGTATGGCAGGAACATATCGAGGAAGATTTCGTTTCCAGTCTCGCAAGCAGAGGTGACTATTTCGTCCACACTCTCTGCTGAGTAGGTTGCTTCAATGTTGGTAAAACATCCCCGGCGACTGAAAGCGTCAAGTGCCTGGCCAACGTTCTCGCGAATGCCCTCGGCAATAGGCGATAGTAAACATTCATGACCAATCCTGTTTAATTCCCAATCCCAATGGGAGCTTTTCGAACGCCCAACACATTTCGTCGGATCTACTCCAAGATCAAGTAAGCGATCAATAGCAACCAAGTGTCGGCCCCTGACTGCATTGCTGAGACAGCTCGTGCTTGGAATGGCTCCAGACTCGAGCAAACTATTGAAAACCTCTGTATTTTGTTGATATGCGGCGTTGGAGAGACTGCTAGTAAGCATGCCGTTGAAGATGCGGGTTTTCCGGAACTCGATTGACCACGGTCGACCCAAAATTGAACTGACGGCACGATTGATAGTATCGTTGTTCGGCTGTTGAAGGATTCTGGAGAGTAATCCGCTCTTTATGAAGAATTCATTGGCCCCGTGAATTTCCTGAACCAGGGTGTCGAAGACTCGAGGGTCGTTTTGGTCGAAAAGCAAATGGTAACCATGCGGTTCAACAAGAAAACCAGATTGCAGGAGTACTTTCAGACGAGGAAGGCAAGCTGAACATGAAGCTTTTGTGTGAGGAGAAATTGACATGCACTAGGTGCGCATAACATCCCCAGAGAACCTCTGCAGACGGTGTCTGGTATCGCCAGCTCTCCTACAAGTCCCTCGACAAATGTGAATATGCGACGATCTAATCGTTGAAGTAACGACACAGTGCCGCCTGGCCGATCAAAATTGCCCTGGGGAATATGTTGAAAGCCAACAGGAGCATCAAGCTCGAAACTCAGTGGATTTGCGGAGCAAGATTGGTCCCCGAGTGACGCATAGAAGAATTCGAAAGGGTGGACAGGATCAACAGGCGAAATAGGTCGATAGAGATGGTGTTCTTCTTGGGCAACCCCACTAGTAGCCCGAGTATTCCATACAAGATTTCCAGATTCTCCTCCTAGGCCCGTGAGGTCTAGGCTCTGGGGTGATGGAAGGATTTGCACCGCCTGGTAGTCACGAGCCTGAGCCCGCTGATAGGTATATTGATTGGTCGGTGTATTGGGGCGAGATCTTAGTGCGACGGTTGAAGTCGTCATGGTCGGAGTCTTAATCGAGATAGAAGCAGGCAGGGGCGTGATGGGTATGAAGGCTAGAAAATCAGGATCATGTATCGTAAAGCAAGATCACAAAGCTTACCAGATTCGTTGACAGACGAAATTTCGCTTTGCCGGTATCCCCGTCTCCCTTTCCGGACCCTCTCATCTCTCAAGAGCTCACCATGCAGATACACCTCTGTTGATTTTCCTTGGCCCTCCCGTGAGATAAGGATGCGATCGATGAGACGCCATTCATCTTGTGTTGCGTATGTCCCCAAGCCCCACTTCTTTAGTCTCGTCTTAAATTGCGCTTTACTTTGCAATGTCAGTTCAAGGATCCTTACTTATTTCAATTCTTTCTCACCTTGCAAAGAATCCGTAGTCTCGCTGCATGGCGTTAATGAGACCATCATCTCCCTTAAGAGCCTTCTTTTGCACTAGGAATAAGTGACCGATGTTATCCTTGTGGCGTTCCCAAAGCTCATGTGAGATTTTGCGTCGTCGTCGGCAATTCATGATGGGGTGTGAAGGTGAATTAACGAAGAATCAGTGACGAGAGAGGGGACTTGAGAAGAGAAGGGTGCCTGGACTATCGTTAGTGTTATCGTGCTCAAAGGCACAAGGCTGAGGCACCGGTAACGACCAAAATCTGTTCCGCTTGATCCCAAATCTGAATTTTGCGTATGGGCCAATAAACCGCCTGCTTGTATCAAGCCACACGCAACCTCGCCCCACCCCAACGCTGAGCTGACATGCAGTTGGACAGAGGAATACAGGTTTTGGCAAGGCTGAAAAAGCCAAGGCAATGGAAACGTCCAGTCGAGGCCGGGATACAAGTTCATATTGTACAATAGTGGTGAGTTTTACGTAGGGTGGAGATTATCGCTCGCATCGGTGCAACAGAGGACGCGTGAGAAGCCATATAGTCTTATCTATTCGTAGGAGTAGAAGGTTTACCTATTGCTTCGCGACAGGATGTGATGGAAGTTTGTTGTTATGTGGAAGGACTTTGATAGAGTCCCGACACATTGCTTTCCCATCTTGCATAAGCCCGTTAGATCTTGTTTTCGCTGTTGGCCATCGAAAGTACTGCATAACGTTATTTCGGTGAAATTGAGCATGAAGAAATACGTGAGAGGTGGAACGTGACGACGGTGGGCAGAATTTGGGGCGTGACGGTTGGATTAAGCTCTGTCGTTAGCGTTCGGTCTAAGTAACTTTATTTCAAGTACAAACCGTTTGTACCGCGAGAAGCTCCAGACAGTGCCTATACGCGAACAATCCGAGGAGCGAATATGTGACGTACAGTGGATGGAGACGTGTGGGTTGTTTTGACAATTTTGTACAGGCACGGACCACTCTTGGTATAGATTCATCCTTGGTGCTTATGTAGTGCCCAGTAAGCTAAGTGTTCCTACACGAGCCTCCCAATTCAATTTCCTCATAACTCTCGCGTTGAGATTGACTTCTTTCTGGCCTATCTACTTCGAGATTTTCAGTCCATCTAAACCCCGTCCCATCGTACTGTACATACAGAGTACATCATCGTTCAGCCTTCATCCCTGCAACATTTCTAGTATCCAAATCTTGTAGAATCGCCAAGTAACATAGAGGACTTGGCATCAATACGCCTCTTACCATACGAGCGAATCACAACCTCAATCATACTCACGTTCTCGCCAAGTCCATCATCTCTTTCACCTCCGCCATCTATCCGCAGAGCAACGACAACGTGCATTTCTCCAGGCCCGAAAAGGCAGCTCACTCTCCATGTCCCATGACAGAGACCCAGAGCCATGGAAAGGATTCGGACCTACCGGGTCTACTTCGTATGGTGTGTGACCCAGGGCAAGCAGTGACAGCACTGGGATATAGCACGAGGGATGTCTTCACCAATCATTACGTCGTATATCCTCGCAAAATCCCACTGATGAGGTGGACGACGGATAACTAGTGGGGATAGCCCAGCTTAGCTTAGCCCAGGAGCTGGTAGCTGGGGAAGTTATATGCAGGCACAGCAGGTCCCTGGGGAACTTATAAAAGGTTTGCGCGTGGTAGCTCCAAGCACCTTTTCCTCTTGTCGTAGCGGGATTTCTTCTGTCTTTTCTCTATCTAGCACTTCACTCGGCACGCAAGATGAAGTTGTCGAGTTCAATTGGCCTCGCCACAGCTCTGCTGTTGAGCGCCGCATCTGCACAGACTTATCAGAGGCTTGGAACGTGTCCTACACTTGGTATGAAGCTCACTGCGATGCAATGCTCGACCACTGGCTAATAAACCCCAGGATGCGTGTTCCCGCCAGACCAGTAAGCCAGTTGCTTAGTTTGAACCCCGAAGACCTTTCGGAAGCTTACTAGATTATCACAGAGCCGACTTCCTCGCTGGACAGTTCTTCGACATCCGTCTCGAGGTCCACGCGCCCGTCAACGGCTCCGAAGCGAATGGGCTCCTTCCGGACGAAAATTTCACCTTTTCCATCGCGAAGAAGGGAAAGAAGGAGACACTCGCCGCGAAGTACTTCAACGTCGCTGAGCCGAAGCTCGAGAGGTGGAACTTCACATGGTATGAGGGTACGTTGTCTTGACCCCAATGCGAAAAGAAGGCGGTGCTGATTGAGGAATGCAGATTTATTCGCCCGCGATGCTAAGACACCGTCACTGGTCAACGTGACCGCCAAAGCCTACCGGAGAGTTGCTCTCTTCGAGGCAGGAGGTAAGAGTACCATTTCTCCCCAACATGGACTCCAACTCATGGTCTTTAGAGTACACTGCTACACTGACCTACAACAACGGCAGCAAGACAGTCGCCAACTGGCTCGTCCGTGATCTCGAAACCGTCCGCAAGACCAAGAACGTCGTGCTCTTCATCGGCGACGGCATGACGACCAACATGATCACTGCAGCGCGTCTCATCGGACATAAGACTATTAACGGAAAGTATCAGTCCAAGATGCAGATGGACAAATTCCCCGTGTTGGGCCACCAGATGACGCACTCGATCGACTCCTTCATCACCGACTCCGCGAACTCGGCTACGGCTCTGTATACCGGACACAAGAGCACGGTTAACTGTCTCGGTGTATATGCGGATTCGAGCAAGGACCCCTTTGATGACCCCAAGGTCGAGACTATTGCGGAGATGTTCCACCGTCTAACTGGCGGTGCGGTCGGTATCGTTTCGACTGCGTTCATTGCGGATGCCACGCCCGCTGCTCTGACTGCACACACCCGCGACCGCAGCCAATACGGTGCTGTCATCGACTCCTTCCTTTATGGAATTACAAATTATACATGGACGAATTGGACCGGTCCCGATGTCCTCTTCGGCGGCGGCGCCGAGCAATTCTACTCTCCCGCTCTCGGCGGCAAGACGTACCAAAACAAGGACTGGTACGAGGAGTTCCAGAAGAATGGCTACGAGGTGCACTGGAACAAGACGTCTCTTGCAACCGCCAAGTCCACTGACAAAGCCCTCGGCATCTTCACCGTGTCCAACATGGCCAAGTGGCTCGACCGCAACGTGTACACCACAAATTTGAACCAATCGCTCTCCCCCTCAGGCGACAAGACGGCCGCGCTCGACCAGCCCGGCCTTAAGGAGATGACTCTCAAAGCCGTCGACATCCTGCACAAGCGCTCGGGCAACAAGGGCTTCTTTCTCATGTCGGAAGCGGCCTCGATCGACAAAATGATGCACGTCCTGGACTACGACCGCGCGCTCGGCGAGCTCCTCGAACTCGACGACACCATCAAAGCCACGATCGCCAAGCTCAAGGACTTGGACGTGCTAAAAGACACGCTCGTCCTCGTCACCGCCGACCACGGCCACGGCTTCGACGTCATGGGCTCCGTCGACACGACGTACCTCGCGGCGCAAAACGTCGACCGCAAGAAGCGCGACGCCGTCGGGACGTATCAGAACTCCGGACTATCGCAATACCAGAACACGGGCAATCTCACATACACGGACTCCAACTTCCCCTCGAACTGGAGCCCGCGGTATACGCTATTCCAGGGCTTGATGGCGGATCCGGATCGTAGGGAGAATTGGAGCGTGCGCAAGGATGGGCCGAGACTGCCCGCTACGCCCGTTGATGATACGAAGAAGGAGTATGTTGCTAATCCCAATGATGGTGCGGGCGGTATTAAGCTCGATGGTACGCTGCCGGTTGGTGATGACCAGGGTGTGCATTCGCTTACTGATGTACCTGTTTTCGCCATGGGGCCTTGCCAGGAGTTGTTCGGTGGTGTGTATAGCAGCATTGATATCTTCTTTGGTATGGCCGAGTGTCTTGGATTGGCGAGGGGAAATAAGAGTGGGTATTAGAGGAACAGGCAGAAGGCTGATGAGATGACATGACGATAGAAATATAGAGAGCGACAATGTTTAATTCTTAGTACATTAAAAATATTACTGCTTCTGTGCCTGGGCTTATTTGAGAGGGCTTGGCTTGAATGGTCATATCGGTGTACGTACCTCTGAGCGACGAATGGGTCTGGCTGGCCTTTGCTCATGCTCGGCTGTTTTTGCAGCTGCAGCTTGGTATAAGCCGACCATCACTCTCACAACCACATACTCTCTACCCAGACGCACATTCCCCAGCAGGACGCTAACGAAAGTTCATACTACAAATCCAAATCATCCCCGCACCCCATTGCATATACACAGCTCTTCTTAACACCGAGTTCTTTCATACACCATAGCATGCTGAGGTAACGCAAATTCCGTCAAGATCCCAAGCAGGAAACCCACAAGCTTCTCCCCGACTAACACGAAGGCTAACACCATGTATCCAGCCGGAAGATCAAATGGAGACGGCGATCATCCCACGTATCCCCAGCTAGTGTGTAGCCTCAGCATGGGTTGAGCGCAGCTTCGAATTTCCTGTATGAGCAGAATGTGAGGCTCAAGGAGCTGCGCTCGTGTTGATATGTTCAGACCTGGATATCTTTGGATTCTACCAAGTAAGGAGACGATTCCTGGTTAAAAAGGGGTGTTGCCTGTTCGATCCACTGTCGCGGCCGGAAGTAAGGCCGATTTGTGGACTTTGAAGGGGTTGACTGGCCCACGAAGTGTTTTTTTTGGGATGTTGGACAAGCTCCGTCAAGGTTGCCACTGACATGTATATTGACCTCTTCGAGTCTTTCGCTGATGACACTCGGGATATCACGTGGCCATTCAATAGTGCGCAGAAGTGGACCCTTGAGGCTGTTGTTTGAATTGTGGCGCGTGGTTTAGGGGGATCGTTCTTGACTTCTCATCATCTATCTTTGTTGCGCGGTTCGACCATTCATTTTCGTTTCGGTAGCGCTGGAGGGCGGCGGTTGATGGAGTTGTGTTGTTTCAGTAGTATACAGTCGCTTCCGCCATTCTTGTCGTTTCAATAGAACTTGGCCCCTTTGTATGTCTCCACCTTGACCACTGCATCATTAGCCGGGACCTTCTCCTCCTCTTTGGTCTTCTTCTCTGCCTCTCCTTTCACATCTTCGTCATTCAGTACTTGCCGTGCGGCTTTCCTCTTCTTCCGGCTCTGGACTAGTATTTCCTTTTCTCGAATCTCCCTCATGACTACACAAACAGTCAGCATGCATCTTGTCACCCTGTCTCTCCACCGCCAGTGAAAAACTCACTCTCCTCCCACTCCTTCTCCTCACTCTCCACGCCCGTGCCAAGCTCCTTCTCCACATCCACATCCTCACCATTCTGCACTCTTCCAATGACCTCTCTCAGTAACCCAATCTTCGCCTCCGCCCTCCGCATATCATGTGCCCGATCTCTTTTCAGCCATAGCACTTGTATCGCTTGACTCCCCACCAGCAAACCCAAGATAATGTACGGTGTTGCGGGGTTCGCCTCTCGTGCTGGACCAGAAGAGGGACGGTTTCGTAGGAACGACGGAATCATGGAGGCCCAGAATGAGGGTTGGATCACTCGTGGGAGAGAGAGGTAGCGTGCGTGAGGAAAGGTGGGCACGAGGAGGGCCAAGTTTCGCGTTTGTGGGCGCATAGCGGGGGTTTGGAGGGTGCGTGATGCGGGTGGTGTGCGTAGCAATTGCCGGAGGAGAACTCGGTTGTCCATTGTTGCGATTGGTGTGCGTTGCCGCGTGTTCGTGATGAGGCGATGAATTTGAGTGCTTGGCTACGATCTTGAGAAATCTTTGGTGTTGAGGCGAAAAGGGGTTAGCGGCCTTTGTTAGTGCTGCAGTGTGGATTGATGTGCCGAGGCTATTTGCGGATAACAGACGTCGTTGCGATTGGAATCCAGGTCGGCGACGTTATTGCTGGGGGAAGCCTTACTTCCCATACTCAAAGTGACCATGGTATAACACGAGCTCGAAACTTCAATACATCCTTTATAAATCTCGACCCGCTTGTGCCTATCTACTCGATCCTCGTTCCACGATGGGTTCCCGCGCACGACTTGGAGGAAGCTTGGGGACGGCAGATATGACGCCGTTTGACAAAGTCAATTCGTGGTTCAAGTTTGCAGAAATGGACGGCTATGATGTACTTGATCCCTCAAAAGCGTGCCCCAGTCTTAGTTCACATCTTCCTAGGGCCACGACTCAATGCTCCCCAAGATCATGACGCTCGAGTCCGTAACCTACGAGTACGTGACCCATCTCCCTTGGAAGCACATCCTGCTGACCACGACCCCAGACCCACTCCCTCCAACCCGCACAACTCCGCAACGGTGTTCTCCTTCACGGTCCCGCGCGAGCTCTGCAACATGACAGGCAATCTGCACGGCGGCGCCGTCGCCCTCATCTTCGACATCTGCACATCGACCGCCATAAGCGCGTGTTCAAAGGAAGGGTTCTGGGACACTGGGCATGTGAGCCGGACGCTGAACTGCACGTACCTGAGACCTGCGCCACAGGGTGCAAAGGTCACAGTGGAGAGCCAGGTCGTGCATTTGGGACGGAGGCTCGGGATGACGACGGGGGTAATTAAGACGGAGGATGGGAAGGTGTGTTATACGTGCGAGCATGGTAAGGCGGCGGTTGGTGGGGCGAGTCTGTGATAACAGGATGGAGTTTAGATGGATAGATAGGTTGAGATGTAGCCGGGCCTACGCAGAATGTCAGAGTTGGCTGCAGAAACGTTCTATACAGATCTCTTGGAGTTTGCCTAGATGGCATTAAAAGTCGGAGTTTAGAGATACATATAGAGAGCTACAGTGTATATGCATAGTTTTAATGCAGCTAGCTCCACTTGTATCTGTTGATTTGCATTTCTTCGACATCAAAATTTCATGTGTAAAGAACAAGTATGAAATTCGTGGCGTGTATGATCACAGAGAATAAGATCAAAAAATGTATTTGGAAACATGTGAGAAGAAAAAAAAGTGTTGGGTTCCATGGAGTTGAGATGACGAGGGGCTGAAGGAAGCGTCTTGGCGGAGGTCAAGAGTGCGGAAGTCGCTCGCAACATTAGTGCACAACTCGGCCACTTGCTTGACAATCAACACCAACACCAACACCCACCACGCCCAAGCAATGGATCTCGGTGACGAAGGGAGTTCTCCGTGGGGAGGTACATAGACTCTCATCAATTCCAATCGAGCGGCTTCGCAGCTAACACAGCACAGATGTACCCTCACGATCGGGCCCGTCGCAAGCTATACCCACCATAGCTCCACAAGAGAGCCAGGAATCCGGTATGATCGATGCGATGCCGTGTATGGTCAATCTAACACACATCAGAGTCCCTCTCCTCCCCTAAAGCTTCCGCCAGTACCGTCCCGAATGTCTCTGTCGCACCGCGATCTCCAGCCGGACGAGGCCCCCGAAGAAGGCAGTTTGGAGCCCAGCCAACCCGTCTGGAAGCAGTAGATGATCCACTGGGACCATTGGGAGCCGCTACACCACCATCAGGACCAGAGGCTCCTCCGGCACCCCCGCAAAAAGAACCTGCAGGGTCGCGCAACTCTCGCCCAAGCACCGCTACACCCGGTTCGTCCCTCCGGGGTATGATGGACTCGGTGAACCTCGATGACGATGAAGAGGATGCGCCTGCGTCTGCTGGGCCTAGAGTTCCACCTCCGGTGCAACCCCCAAACAACGCGACGCCCCAGCGACAGTCGCAACCAAGTGTGAGCGTGGAGCAGGCAGCCAAACCCAGCTTCCACATCTATGTTGGCGACCCGCACAAGGTTGGAGATCTGACTAGCTCACACACTGAGTACTCAGTCACCACAAAGGTATGCTGCATCTCGAAATGTGCAACAAGGGTTCGCTAACGACATGTGTGCATGTAGACAACCTCGAAGGGCTATCGCAGACCTGAGTTCACCGTATCCCGGCGCTACCGCGACTTCCTATGGTTATACAACCAACTACACAGTAACAATCCGGGTGTCATCATTCCTCCTCCACCGGATAAGCAGGCCGTAGGTCGGTTCGACACCGACTTCGTTGAGTCGCGGCGTGCTGCGTTAGAGCGTATGCTGAACAAGACGGCCGCACACCCGATTTTGCAGCATGACGGCGATCTCAAACTCTTCCTTGAAAGCGATGCCTTCAACGTAGACATCAAGAACAAGGAGCGCAAAGATCCTGGTCTTGGCGAGAGCAAAGGCATGTTTGGTAATATGTTATCTGGGGGTGGAGGAAAGTTCATTGAGCACGATGATGTATGCCCTCTATTGAAAGTTGCCCCTTCAATGTTGACTTTCGCAGTGGTTCCACGACCGACGGGTCTATCTCGACGCGCTCGAGACTCAGCTCAAGGCTCTTCTCAAAGCAACCGACACAGTCGTCGCACAACGAAAAGGTCTTTCGGAAGCTTGTGGCGACTTCTCGGCGTCCCTACACTCGCTTGCTTCGGTAGAACTTTCCCCCTCTCTTTCCGGGCCTCTTGACAGTCTGTCCGATATTCAAATCCGTATCCGCGAACTCTACGATCGCCAAGCGCAACAGGATGTTCTGACAATGGGTATTGTTATTGATGAGTATATTCGTCTTATCGGATCTGTGAAGACTTCCTTCCTTCAACGGCAAAAGGCATATCACTCTTGGCATGCGGCCGAATCAGAGATGCAAAAACGCAAAGCGACGCAAGACAAGCTGCTCAGGCAGGGTAGATCCCAGCAAGATCGGCTCAACCAGCTCAGCGCTGATGTGGCGGACGCTGAAAGGCGAGTGCATCAGGCACGGTTACTGTTCGAGGACATGGGTCGTTTAATGAGGGGGGAGTTGGAGCGCTTTGAGAGGGAGAAGGTGGAGGATTTCAAGTCGGGCATTGAGACGTTTTTGGAGAGCGCCGTCGAGGCTCAAAAAGAGGTAAGTCAGCTAGAACTCCGTTTCGTGGCGTGCTCGCTAACATGTGTACAGCTTATCGAGATCTGGGAAACCTTCCTCATGCAGCTAGACACAGAAGAAGGCGAGACATTTGTACCTCCTGCCGGCGTTGTCGCTTCTCCCATCGCGCCCTCGAATGGTAGAGACCATAGCGAGGGTCAAGAGAACGTAGATCCAAGGGCCGATGCAGAGGCCGCTGAGGAGGCGTAATTAGCACCCTAACCCAATCTACCACAATCGAGATTTTTTTCCGCTGACGTGCCGCGTGGTTTAGATATTGGAGCGAGACTATGCTGGACGTCGTGCGTCGTGAACTTGGTTTGAGCGAGGAGGAGGCTCGTCTTCACTTGATGGGAATTATCAAAGACCGACTTAAACACTGGAGGCGGTCATGAACTTGCTCAAGATGACATTACAGTCTATTATCCGATATCACTACTCCTAGAGGCCACTATCGCAAGCTCCAATTCGCTACGTCATTGGGTACTTTGCGTGAAGGTCCAGCGTAGCCATATGAAATTGCGCCTCGTTCGTATTACAAGAATTCATGGGCACCCCCTCGAGGCCAATCGGAAGCCTTTGCTTTTGCGACGGGTTGCTTTCGTTGGATGAAGCTATGCTCCGGACTAGGTCTAGCGTTGGCTTCATGAAGACGTCACCACTTGAGCTATGCTTTGACGTCCGAGTATCAGGAATTAAATCTTTTCCGTCTATTATTTGATAATTCAATGCTATCCACCTACAGACTGATCAATTACAGGCACATAACTCCTCTTCATTGTTCGCGAACTTCCAGTGCTTTCATCTTGCCGAGTTCGAGAGTGTTCATCCTAAGAACTATCATACAAGATCTTTCGTTCCGGAGCTTTGCAACTTCCAAACAATCAACCCCCAGAAAACCGCTCAAGTTGTCCTCAAAATCTGCAACAATGTCAAAAAGAACAGCGTACGAGCGCTCCGAACTCGGTCACCCAACCACCAAACGCGCCAAAGAAGTCGATCACGATACACCCTATTCAAAGCTCCTCTCCGCCCTCGAATCGCAAAACACCAATGATACCGTCAAAAAGGTAGCGCACTGGTTCCGCCCTAAGGACCTGCGCATCCACGACAATACTGCATTACACCACGCTTCCACACTCGCGCAAGAATCCAATTCACCACTCATATGCATATACCAGCACTGTCCCGCAGAAGAGAGCTGGCACGGCACGAGTCCCGCACGCACTGACTTCATGCTTGAAGCGCTCAGATTGATGAGAGACGAGTTGCAGAAATTGAATATCCCGCTTGTCTTCTTATCCTGCGAGGAGCGAGACGGCATTGTTCCCTGTGTGATGGAGTTTCTGAAGAAAGAGGGTGTTAGTCACGTTTCTGCAAACTTTGAATACGAGGTCGATGAGTTGAGACGCGATACGAAATTCGTGCAAGAGAGCGGAGATGAGATCGTGGTTAGTCTGCACCATGATCAAACGGTTGTTGAGCCAGGCACTATGATGACCGGCGGTGGGACGCCGATGAAAGTCTTCACGCCGTACCATCGCGCATGGTTATCCCTCATCAAAGAGAAGCCTGAGATGCTGGATACGAGTCCTGCGCCAAGTAAGAACTCAAACAAGGCGAAGAAGGAATTGAGCCATCTCTTCAACAGCGAGGTTCCCAAGCCGGGCAAAGATAAACTTTTCTCGAAAGAGGAAGACCGGACAAGAATAAGAAGCCTATGGCCCGCAGGCCACGACGCCGCGAAGAAGAGATTGAGGCATTTCGTAGAGGAGAAGCTGGACGATTATGCCGCTACGCGTAGTAACCCCGCAAAGGATAGCACATCCCGGCTCTCGGCGTACTTCTCCTCGGGCCAGTTATCCATTCGCGAAGCTTTGTCCGGAATCAAGAAGGCCAATAAGGGATCGGCTGATTTTAGCGAGAAAGGCGCTGCTCCTGGTATCTACTCGTGGGTAAGGGAGATTGTGTTTCGCGAACTGTACCGCCAGACTACGGTTGCGACGCCACATACGAGTATGAATTTACCGACGAACCTTAAATTCGACTTCGTACAATGGGAAGATGACAAAGAGGGGTGGGAGAAATGGATTGGTGGCACCACGGGCGAACCGTTCATTGATGCGGGAATGAGACAATTGCACGCCGAGGGGTATATGCACAATCGGCTCAGGATGAATGTTAGCAGTTATCTATACTGTAACTTGTTGCTGGATTTCAGGAGAGGCGAGAGGTATTTTGCTGAGACGCTGATTGATTGGGATTTAAGCAATAATACTCAAGGGTGGGAACCAAGTTATACGGTGTTCAATCCCGTGAGTCAGGCTGAGAAGAATGATCCGGAGGGCGAGTATATTCGGAAATGTCAGTTTTTCCCTTCCCCCACTTTCCTTTTCTTGTCATTCTCTCTCTCCCTGTATATATATATACTCGACAGATCCAATTCCTGACATGTGTTTTTTAGGGGTCCCCGAACTCAAAGACGTCCAAGGCAAAGCAGTCTTTGCACCGCATGCTAGACTCGGCAAGAAAGAGTTCGAGAAGCTGGGGTATCCGAAACCGCATGTGGATTGGAAGGAGACGAAGCAAAGGGCGGTGGAGAGGTTCAAGAGCGATATGAAGGATACGGAACCTTAGGACTGAGATGGTGTGAAAAAATTACATGATCGAAGCTGAGGGCCCCATTGGCGCGCGATTGCAAAGAATACTGTTTGTTAGAAGATACAGCTAGCAGATAAGCTGTCATCCAGGGGAAATCTTTGGCGCAGAAAGTAGATGAGGCGAATCCAACACCAACTAATCTGTCTTACATCACGTGGTACAGATGGGACCTCCGTATCCTTGCTAGCCCGGGGTACCAGCGTTCCTCTAACGGTACAGTACTTGTCTTTCGCGTATCAGCCTCTTCCTTATGCGAACCCACGTGAGCAAATACCGCTCGATTCTCGGTACACTTGAACACATCCTGTATCTCGAACTGCCACCTAGAGTACGAAATCGATCCCCTAGTGAAAGTGTTTCACACCTTCTACCTGCTTCTCTCCATTCAATCCCCCCTCAATTAATGTTCTAACTTGAGCATCAAGGACAGACCTCTCGACTCGGTATATTGACATGATTAGAAGGTCCGTTCCTCGAGGCCCCCCTCCCCGTGAATCACGTGATTTGATACGGATACACTACCTCACAAACGTTCTCCTTAAGTTGTTATCCTACTTCTCGATGACATGAAGGTTTATCTACGACAGGTTAGAAGATGATTTCATAAGCACTTGGAGCCAGAAATCTGATTGGCTAGATCGGATGACAGACCTTATCATTGGTTGGTCTGTTCGATAGTGCTGATAGATCAGGCTTGTAACGGCTTGCCTTAAATGAGTAGATCAGCAGCTATGTATGTCCACCCGTGCCGCCCGTGCCACCACCTTAAAGCATGCTTTTTCTACGTAAGCCTCCTTGCTATGACTTTTCATGATCTCTTCTCTACCGTCTTTATTTAATCTATGCTGCGCGCCGGTGTACATTGCGATTTACGAAATATGAGCCAACAAACAGTGGCAGTCATCGGTGCTGGTATGTTCTTGGCGCTGTCGGGAGGACAAGGGAAGAACTGACCATTGCTGATAGGCACATGTGGATTGTCGATGCTCAAGACGCTCCGTGAAGATGGATTCAAGGTCACCCTCTTTGAACGGAGGAAGCAAGTCGGTGGATTATGGGCATACACGGATGATACGTCGATGACTACTGCACTTCTATGTAATGTTACCCTTATTAGTGTCCAGCAGGATGTTAGGTACCCCCCCCCTACGCAAGGCGTCTTAGAATTAATTTATTAGCGTTATATCCTATTACCTAAATTAGTACTATATAATATATAACGCGTAAATCTAACCTTTATATAACTTTAATTTCTAGATTATTGCGCATATATTACGTATATATTAATTTCTTATTAGCACAGGTTACTAAGGTTATATTATACCCTCCTCTGCCTATTAAAATGCCTGTTACTAGTATTAGTTAGCGTAAATAGCATGCTCTAACGCTGTTTAAGGTTAGAATTAACCTAACTTAATCCTTTTATATATTAAAAAAGCGTAAAAATAGGAAGGGTAAGGGTAAGGCCCTCTAACCTATTACCTCTAATACTTGTACGCCTAACGCCTTCGCCTCTAAGGGTACTTAGCTTGCTACTAAAGCCCTAGCTAAGTCTCTATTTATACTAGAGGAAGGAGATAATAAGGATAATGCTAGGGGTATAGACGCAGAGGATCTAAATCTAGAGGCTAATAATATAGGTAAGCCTATAGGGCTTGCAGGCGCGTTAGGTAAGGCTAATAATATAGGTAAGGAGCCTACAGGGCTTGCAGGCGCGTTAGGTAAGGCTAATAATATAGGTAAGGAGCCTATAGGGCTTACAGGCGCGTTAAATAAGGCTAATAATATAGGTAAGGAGCTTCTAGGGCTCGCAGGCGCGTTAAATAAGGTTATTAATAAGGAGGATAAGGAGGATAAGAAGGATAAGAAGGAGGAGGAGGAGGAGGAGGATATATATAATTCTAGTGCTAAGGAGTTAGCTAAACGTTTAAAAATAAGGAGATTAAGGATATTATTACTATTACTGCTGCCTCTACGTAGGGACCTAATTATTAATATTTAGTAGCGCGCAGGTTAGGGTAATATTAAGAAAAATCCTATCTGCAACGCGTTTAAGATAGACTTGCAGTATCTAATTACCCTTATACTTAAATTAGAACTCTAGGAGTAGGTAGATAAGGTAATTAATAATTAACGCCCTTAGCGCGTTATTTTAAATATCCTTACTGCAACTATATATAAGATAAAGTAAAATAAATAGTAACAGCTAATATAGTATTTAAAGAGGGGAGATAAGCATAGATAAATAAGGGTAATTTATCTAGCGTATTAGTTATTTAAGGACTCTAGCTAGCTAGTTTATATTAACTTTAACCTTATACTTATAAGGGAATTAATAATATTAGCCTTAACTTAATAACCTTATAATAGTAGCGTTATTACTCTAGCACGCCCTTGCGCTGTAATTATAACAGCTATACTTAAATATAGATTACCTAACGTTATATAGTTAGAAGTTGCTACAGATAGCCTTATACTTACTATTAGAGACTTAAATATCTATAACTTACCTACATGCCCTTACTATAAAGGCACCTGCTAGGTAGCGCGTACGCTAGGCTTTCTAGAGTAAAGGAGTAATTACTACCTTATTAATAGCTATATTCTTGCACTATAGGCAGCAGATATTATAAAAAATTAGTGTATAGCTAATAGGCTGTTAATTTATGTAGAGCTTACGTTAGTTTAACTTAAGGATTAATGTGCTATAGAGGCGCGGAAATAAGGTTGTAGAGGTAATATTAATAAGGGTAGAGAAGGTGCAGGTAGTAATCTAACTAATATCTAACAGCAGATATTGCAGGAGCTTTAATTACTTAACTAATAATTAACTTAATATTATCCTCTGTAGGCTCTATTGTATCTTACTACTGCAAATCCTTACGTACCTACTTAAGATCCTGCGCCTACAAAATAGGCACCTATTGCGTATAATAACTATAAGGAGATAGTAAGGCATATATATAACTTTATTTAATATTAGTTAAAGTAATTACCTTAGTAGAGAGATAATATTATAGATATATATAACAGCGTTTATAAAGAGCATTAATTTAATATTAATTAACTTTAAGATCCTTCTAATTCTAGCGTTACTATAGAAATATAGACGAACTATCTAAAGAGAATGCCTATATAACTATTAGCCCTACAAAAGGCCGTAAATTAATAGTAGCATTAATATAAGGGCCTTATAAAGGCTAATAGGGACTATCTATAAGATTATATACAGGAAGTTAAGGATAATAATAATTAAGAAGGCTAATTATTATATAAAAGTATAGTGTTTTTACTATAAGTTATCTGTTTTTACTATAAGATATCTGTTTTTACTATAAGATTAGCTCGTGTATTACGTTAATTAATCTGCTAACTACTGTTTAGTTATTATATGCTATGTATTTATCTATTTATTGCATAATAACTTTAATTTCTAGTATACAGAGATTACTGTATTACTTAAACTAATATCTATAGTAATAGAAGAAGCCTTGCAAGTTACTATAACAACACTAAGATACGCTATAGTTTAAGAAATATCTATAGTTTAGCTAGGTCTCCGCATCTTAATTATTCCTCCTTAGCTACGCCTTTAACTAGTAAAAGGATTATTTAATTAGATTGTAATTAGGCGAATACAGTAGCAAATACTTAAGGATAACTCCGGCCTTATTATAAAGCTTACGTACATAAGGAGATTAATAGATAGAGGCGTTATCTAATATAAGGACTAAACACAGCAAAGGATATTAATTATAATTAGCCAGGACCTAATATCGTTAATATAATAATTAAATACGGCAATAGATATTAATTATAATTGCCTAAGAGATATTAATTACAATTACCTAAGAGATATTAATTAGTTGCCTAAGAGATATTAACTGCAATTGCCTAAGAGATATTAATTAGTTACCTAAGAGATATTAATTACAATTGCTTAAGGGATATTAATTAGTTGCCTAAGAGATATTAATTACAATTGCTTAAGGGATATTAATCAGTTGCCTAAGAGATATTAATTACAATTACTTAAGGGATATTAATTAGTTGCCTAAGAGATATTAATTGCAATTGCTTAAGGGATATTAATTAGTTGCCTAAGAGATATTAATTGCAATTACTTAAGGGATATTAATTAGTTGCCTAAGAGATATTAATTGCAATTACTTAAGGGATATTAATTAGTTGCCTAAGAGATATTAATTGCAATTACTTAAGGGATATTAATTAGTTACTTAAGGGATATTAATTAGTTGCCTAAGAGATATTAATTATAATTGCTTAAGGGATATTAATTGCAATTACTTAAGGGATATTAATTGTAATTACTTAAGGGATATTAATTACAATTGCTCCTTACCTAGTATTTTAAGAAGTGCTTAAACACCTTAGCGTTAATTAAGCCCTAATATATTATATAGGCAATATATCTGTTAATTATTATAGCTAGAAGTAAACTCTATCTCTTAGAGCGTTTAACAGAGTAGGAAGTAGCGCAAGGCCTATTTACTAGAGCCTACCTACGCTTCCTATTACCTGTACGTTTATTAGCTGCTAACTCGTTAATACAGATAATCTAATTAGGTCTCTATTCTTAAAGGCGTGCCTGCTAGGTTGTTAATATAGTAATTAGATCTCTCTTATTAAGGGTATAAGGTAAGGCCTGCCTTAAATACTTAGCAGAGAGGCTTACTATGCTTACGCGTAGATTGCTTAGCTACCTTATAACTCTATTAAATCTCTGCTAAGAATCTTTATATAGTTCTATTACTTATATTAAGGGCAAACTTATTAAATAAGAAGCCTTAGAGCTCCTGTAAATATAAGGTCTTTTAGATAGAGATATACTTAATTAGCGCCCGCTTATGTATCTCTAATAGATAAGGCTCTAGACTAGGCTAGATTTAGTATGTAGATAGAGGATAGGGCAATCTGTATAACTTAAGGCTTATTTAGATTCCCCTAATACACTTCTACGTAACACTAAGCTCCCTTAATATTATACGCAGTAAGTAATTAGCCTCTAGCCTTATTAATACCTTACTAAGTATATCTAGCTTAAGTTAATTGCCTTTATGCGCTATAACGTATTAGGAAATAATAATAAATAATTATATTATAAAATAAGGAGATATAGCACTATAAATATAGTATATTTATTAAGATTTATTAGTTTTATATCTGCTTATACTAAAACGTATAGTAATTAATAATCTTGGCGAAAATCTATTTATACTCCCTTGGCGGGGGGGGGTACCCAACATCCTGCCGGACACAATAGGAGCTAGATAGATGCGCATCAAACAACTAATGTGCCCGCCCATTTCAGCGACTCGTGCCCTCATCAGCAAATATACATGCGGAATGTCCGACTATCCCATGCCAGATAGTAAGAAACCCTTTTCCAGATAATTGATATCTTTCCGTATATATAGAAGCTGACATTATTGATGTTGCTCGATAGAGTATCCAAGCCACTTGACCTCGACACAATTCCAGGAGTACATCGAGTCATACGCAAAGCATTTCGATCTGCTCAAAGATGTAGTATTCGGTGCTTCTGTGAAGAAGGCATTCCGCACTAAAGACGATACCAAGTGGCGCCTGGAGATTTCCATCGACGGCGAAGCTAAAGAGGAAGAATTCGACAAGGTAGCGTTTTGTCATGGTTATCAGACCCAGCCGGTGATGCCGGACTACGAGGGAAAAGAGAAATTTGAGGGGACGTTGATGCACGCTCAGCAGTTCCGCTCGTGAGTTCCAATTTCAGTGTTGCATGTCAAAGTGGGCACTGACAAATGGGTGCAGGGCTGATGACTTCAGTGGGAAGATTGTCATTGTTGTCGGTATGTCTGCAACGGTCTCCGACATCATCAACAATCTTCTTCCCGTAGCGTCAAAGGTATACATGTCCCACCGTCGAGGTGGCTACATTTTGCCTACATGGCGAAATGGCACACCCTTAGATCTAACCATCACCTGGCGACGTCGGCAAATGGGAGCGTTCCTCCAGCGAAATCTTCCTGGCGTGGCCGCATGGAGTGCAGACGCCGGTTGTAAGTTCATCATGAGCAACATATGGGGAAAGCTGGACCCCGCTTGGCGTATTTTGCCCTCACCTCCTATCACCTTGTCGATACCGGGCGCTTCGAACACCCTCATTCCGTTACTTCGGGAAGGCAAGATCACGTCGCTGCACGGTATCAAACGTTTCACTGGCCCACGCTCTGTCGAGCTCAACGATGGGTCCATCCTAACCGACATCGACGCCGTCATCTGCGGAACAGGCTACTCGGCGAACTTCGACGTTGCACCCTTCCTCGAGCGCAGCCGTCCCCAGAACTACGGAGGCCCCGATCTTGTACGGTTGTGGATGAACATGTTTCCTCCCAGATATGCCGATAGCATGGCGCTCCTCTGCCACTCGGCATTTGGCAAAAACAACGGCTTCTCCTTCAACGACGTACAAGCCATGGCCGTCAGTAACATCTTCCGCAACGTCCACCCTCTCCCATCCCTTGCCGCCATGAAGGCCAGGATCGACGCTCATCACGAGTGGCTCGCTCAGCGCTGGCGTCTCGAAGCGCCGGGTTTCGATCCGTCGGCGGTGCGCACGTGGGAGTTCCAGGATTTCCTCCATGATGTGGCCGGCACTGGAATGGAGAATCTCGGGTGGGGATGGAAGGGCTGGAAGTTTTGGTTCAAGGACCCCAAGATGAGCTACATGATGAATAATGGGATCGAGACGGCGCATGCGTTTAGGTTCTTTGAGACGGGCAAGAGGAAACGGTGGGAGGGGGCTAGGGACGCGATTATTAGGGTGAATAAGGCCGTGGAGGTGTTTCCGCTGAAGGATAAGACGGTATTAGAGTGAAGCGAGGGCCACGATAGACAACAACAATAACCGTTATAGTATATTGGTCTCCGGAGACGGAGAAATGCTGGCGTTTGTATGTCCGATGACTTCGTCACGTGATGGGAATCGAATCACGACCAATCCAAGGACAGGAACCCGTCAGGGATCGAACAAGTCGATCGAGTGTAGGCATTTCCATGCACATTTCTCCATCGAATTTGCTTTCTCACCTTTGGCAACGTCTATCTGTATGTTGACCCCCATGTTGATGTTGTCCTCGCAAGTGTTTCATCTATAAATGGCAGACATGTTTGAGTTCGTATATTAGACGCCTTGTTTAGGACATGGGGGGGGCCGCATTGCATATTGTACGGTACATACCCGTACATACATTGACTCACGACACGCTTCACAACGTCCCTCGACACCTCATTCTTCACCATGAACTAACCTTGTTACATACTATCAATTCCTTGGAGACAATCCCGGCCTTCCTTTGCACGGCACCTACCTTTGTACATACAGCTCCGAACCTCTACATACTTCCAAATCCCACTACATTATTACTGACCGCAATGCTCATTCGGCGCGAAAGCGTCATTCATACAATACAGTACATGCATACATGCATACATGGAAGCGGCGGGTCTTGGCCTCGCTGCCATAGATCCTTGTTCATGTGTTTTCTTCTTCTCCGCACGCACGACATCCATGTCACCGTTTCTGTTCTTCTGGCTGGGTCGGTCGGACGTCGTGGTGGAGAAAAAGGAAGACACTTATGTACATATAATGAATGGCTTTGGCACAGGGAGGAAAGGATATTATGCCGTACCTATATTTATCGTTGTGACGAGGCAGGGCAGGGCAGGGCAGGGCAGGGCAGGGCAGGGCAGGGCAGGGGCCGGCCGGCCGGCCAGTGACAAGGATGGACTACCGCATAATCTGGCATAAATGAGGTATGCTAGGCTCAACTAGGCAAGTCTCCCGTTAATATGATTTGAGGGAAGTTTGGATAAAGTAGGGCTGATTTTGAGTTAGTCATCATGCATTTGAACGTCAGCCTATTAATCTACTAGAGACCCATTTTTACTCTTCGAAACTGACTTGCGGCTTAAAATCAGCCCCACTTTATCAAACTTCCCTCAAATCATATCAACAGGAGACTTGCCTAGTTGAGCCTAGCATACCTCATTTATGCCAGATTATGCGGTACATATGTATGTATGCATGCATGCTCAGATGCAGGCACGCAATGACTGACTACCTATTAGCGAGATGGAGGAAATGCATCTATTTTTAAAGAGAGTTTTACCTACCCGACATTGATGCTAATAAATCACTTCCAATCCTTCGCTGTACCTATGTATGTACATACAGTGGGGAGTGGAGTGGAGTGGAGTGGAGTGTATTGGTTGGTGAGTGGAATTTCCCGTCATCCTTTGATGACACAATATAAGAAGATATTCGCGCATATGTATATGTCGGTCGAGAAATGCTGTCGCAACGCTCATTCACAAAGGAATCATGGCACCTCTGCAGTGCATCTAAAACCTCGACAGTGGAGTCGATGCTATGGATGGAAGATTGAGGGGGCATGCATGAAACAAGGCACAATCAGTTCATTTCAAGTGGGCACGTGCTGAACATGTATGCAGGCTTATCAAGTTAATCGCCAACAAAATAGTGAACAGAGCTACACCATCTTGTGAACTAGTCCAATTATTGAATCCTGCGCAATAGAAAACGCTACTATCCAGTTACGTACATGAATACTATAATTGAAAACACACAATAGCAGAGGAATGCGAGGATGAGCGCATGCTATTGTTCAAGCCAGGTATGTAGTATAACCCCCCGCTTCCAACCTCTTCGGACAAGTATGAGATTTTATTCTCAAAAGTTCCAATCAAAAACACAAGTGGGGGCGAGGTACCATTGATCCAAAACGTTATTTTGTTTGCTGGTCCAAGGAGCCAATGCTTTCTTTCGACCTAGGGGCTGATAATCCAGTTTCTGTGAATCCACAACGCGCTGCGCAGTTGCTTCCATGACGAGCTTCTTCCATTGATCGGGGTGGGTCCAGAACTTCCTTCGCAACTCTGGGAGGTATTGGACATCACCAATACAGTATGAAATGATTTCCTTGGACATGGGCCGCTGGTTGAAGACGTCGTAAGAACCGCCATGTTGAGCCTTGAACAATCTCTCCCCTTGGTACTTCGCTATGAACCAGACCTCTCGCTGGATTGCGGAGATGTTTTGCTCGATACAGTTCGCTAATCCGGTCACAAATCTCCTCGACCATCTAGTCCTTCGAGTGGCACTCTCCATGAGCTGAACATCTTCAATTCCCTGCAAAGCGACGCCGAAATGTGCAAACAATGCATCCGAGTCGTTGCGGACATCAAAGAATACCTTTATGACACTCTCGTCCTGCAGAACATCCTTCAGTGTTTTATCTCTGGTGCCTGGAGTATTGAAAGCTTGTGCACCGAGGATGTGCACGTCGATGAGAAATGCTGGCGTTGTCCCGGACCCAGTATCGATCAGAAGCGTGAATATGGAGATAGAGCCCTCGCGGCAAAGAGCCACTCCTTCGATATCGATATACATGGCTGGCGTGTCCAGTGGTGACACATGAATGTCGACGAGTTGGTCGACTAGGCGACCAATCTGTTCCGGGGTGTTGATGATCTCGACGGCGATGGTGGCGGACATGGATCAACACGGCGAAAAGTAGTATTTTTATTCCTGTGAAGCTATCGCGTGATCGATGGGCTTGGTGCATCCGACAAGGATACCTAGAACATACGAGGTTGTGTGTGGAATAGTGTGTGTAACAAGTTGGAAGTTGGAAGGAGAACTATATAGGCTAGCGCCTTCCGGCCAACAAGAAGGCTACTACTCCAGAGAGCATATATCCTTCCTTGTCCAACATTTTGAAAGGGTTACGAATGCAAAGGTCCCACCAAGGTTGTTCTGACAGTATGACCTGACATGGTCAAAGACATCGAGCAGGAGATGGCCGAACTTGCCACAGACTCTCCGTTCTTCCGAATGTCTAGGGACCAGAAGAGACTGACCATGAAGTACTTTGGGGCCAATCTTGGTGGATTCGAAAGCCAATACCACACCTGGGAAGACGTTGCAATCATCATAGACCCCATTCCGTGGCACGGATATTGATCACCTTATGTACATACTTCGTACGTCGTAGATGCCATGCCCCTACCTGCCAGGTGATGCAAGGAAACTAGGTATTCCTGGCAGTACAAGCATGCAGTTTAATATTGAAGGAAGATATATCTTTACCAAGCCCCATGAGAGATACGATACTTTGCATGGTCTCTGCATCACCATCAACCGGCTAACTGACTTATGTTACAATTTGGAACGCCCAGGCTTACGACCTCGCCGGTTAGAGTTCGACCCGAAGTCGGAGTAAAATTACGGTAATTGAGACGACGCACGTGACCTTGGGAGCAGATGATGGCCAAAGTGCTGTGTGGCTAGGGGGTAATTTTGTGTAAAGACAGAGGAATAGAAGAGGGACATGTTATATAGATCAGATCTTACGACGTATTATCTTCTACTAACTACTTTGTACATACCTACGGAGTATTCGCTTTCTAGAAACAACCATGGGACAAAGTATGGAAGTACAGGGTAGTCGAAAGCTTATTAATGAAACAGGACTAGAAACGAGTCAAGGACCATGTCGGTTTTGCAACATTGACATCTGGAGGCGCTGCGGGGTAGAAGTGTAGCAGTATACATAGCTCGCTGGGGTAGCTCGCTGGGTAGGATAGCATCACAGTGCCGTCTGGTTCAAACTTCAATGATCCCTTGAGCTGCGCAGCTCTACACAGTAAAGCTGTACACAGTGTCGGTCAATGTGAGAATTCTATGCAATGTCTATGCGATGGAAAACTCCAGGGAAAAAAAGGAGGTGATTGGTCAAGAGTGGTCCGGATAGCCGGAGGGGCCACGTGTCACGTGAAATCATTGTTCGCTTATAACAAGGCAGGGGGTGAGGGGAAATTGTGATGAGCTGGCAACAAATACCGCAACGCCCAACCCCCAAAGAGTCACCACCTTCCCTCTCCACCCTCCCACCCCCGCCACCTCAATACCAGACCCTCATCGCCATTTACGACGACGACGACGACGACTCCGCATATAACGCACACGATGTTCGTTCAGTCAACATCGAGTGCGCTCGTCGCCACGTCGAGGACAAAGTTCCAGGGTTTCCGGAGGGGCTTTGCATCGCGAAAACAGCCCTCGTCTACACCGCCAGCCACGACCTCCGTCCACGTCTACGCACAGCAGCATCACAGTAAAACTCCCCAAGTCACTGTCTCTACCATCATCCTCCCCTTCGAACCCCGACCGGCCAAGTTTACACAACCCTCCAAGACATGGCGGTTCCTCAACCCTTCGTCGGCCACACTGCCGCGTCTCCCATCCTGGAGTCGCACCCTCCACTCCCAGATCGTGCAAAGTTCATCGGGACTGCCTAAACTCCTACCTCCCAGCATACCAACGCGATCGACACAACGGGCTGGGCTTAGTCCAGCGCCACTCATGATACGGAAGGACTCGGGGCGGTTGGGTATGCGGACATCGTTCAGCAGCGCGAGGGAGAAGGAGAGGACCGGCATGGAGATTATGACAAAGTGTGTCTACATGCCATGGCTCATACAAGGGGAATCGGCCGAGTCCCACGAGTGGAACGCGTTTCTTAGCAACCCGGTAGGCCACCAGTACTGCAAGGACCTGCACTGGTGAGGGCACGCTTTGCCGCCACTCGATTCTGGATTTCATAAACTTTTACACGCATTATATTTCGGCGCATGGGTTTTGTATTGGGAAACACGGTTATTGCATTAAACTCAACGGTTTCTTCTTGGGTTCTGGTGGGTACAAATATGGGAGGACAGGCATCGGTTGCATACTGGACGACTTCATGCAACGACCCTCCCCGGCACTTCGGCCTAATGATTCTGTCGACTTTAATTTCTCGCCAGGGCGGGACGCTTTCCCTTCCTTGACCTTCGCAAGCATAAAAGAGACAATGGGGCCGTACCGACGTCTCATCGGCTATCTTCACATCGCACAGAAAACGACGGTCGCTGTCGGAAACATTGTTGGCCAATCAGACCCTCGGGCGAAACTCCAACCTCTCAAATTCGTTTTTATTTTTCGGTTCATCTGAGTTGACTGTTCCACATTGGAGCGAACAATTACTTTCTCATCCCCCAATTTCTTTTGTTTAGATCAAGACGCTTTCTTCTCTCTTGACACCCTCTCCCAACTCAATTAGATATACATGATACCCAGTGTCAATACACGGCATCATGCCATTACCTTTTGACTCGAGTATTTTCCATCTTCTGACTCTGACTCTGAGTGTTTTCATCCCTAACCGTTTTGTGGCAGTCGGCCGCAGAGCGGAGCTTCTACGGTGATCGCCAAGAATCCCAAGATGCCCAAGATCGAACGTTCCTCTCATCCGGAAGGTAACTATGTATACATGAGCGGAGCGCTTGGCATCCACCTTTTATCCTCTTGGACCTGCGTTTCTGGGCCTTTACTCCATCTCGCATGTACTACAATGTCGGAATCGATGTACCTGGTTCTGATAAGCCGATTGCGACAGTTTGCGCAAGCAATTTACTATAGTGTGTCACTTTGGCGTGTTGCCGGGTAGTGGGGACTGTTTAAATATGAGAGCCTCCCCGGAGCTGTGGGTAGTGACAACCCTTGCGTCACTTTTGCCAGGGCGAGACTTTGTAAAACATGAAGATTCAAAGTGGATTGATTCTCGCGGGCGCTGCGCAAGCCTTCGCCGCATCGTATCCAAGGTCGACATATGAGCCATACCGGCCAATCGTCAAGTCAAAGCCGCTCCAAGATGCGATCACGACTGACGGGTGAGCAAACGTTGAATTTGCCATTGGCTTGCAACTAACGCAGTCTCAGTCTGGCGGGTAACCTGCAAAAGCTCAACAGCATCGCCGAAGCCAACAACGGCAATCGCGCATTCGGACTCCCTGGCTACGCAGCTTCAGTGGACTATATTCTGTCGAGAACGGCGAATTCTTCAAATTTCGTTACCTGGACCCAGGACTTCCCGGCACTCTTCTTCAAAGTTGAGTCAATCAACTTCAGCGTTGCCAACATTTCGTACCATGTAATTGGCTTCTCGTATTCCCCGTCGACCAGCAGAGAGGGCGTGACAGCACCGCTCGTGCTCGGAGCTTTTGGAGATGCAGGATGCACAAACGAAGGATACGATGGCCTAGACGTCAAAGGCAAGATTGTCATTGTTCAGCGCGGTCTATGCCCCGATGCAACCACCTTTGCTGGACGTGTCCGGCCTGCTGCAGCTGCCGGCGCTGCGGCTGTCATCATGTACGCGACCGATGATCTGACTACTACTGGTGGCACTCTCAATTCCGCCCATCGCGAAAAGTACGTTTCCGCAGGCTATATCAACAAAGCCGACGGCCAAGTCTTCGTCGCCAAGCTCCAGGCCGGAGAGGAGATCGAGGCCTACTTCCAGCAAACACAGACGGTCGAGACGCGCATCACGCAGAATGTCTTCACCGAGACAAAAGAGGGAGACCCAGCCAACATCATCGTGCTAGGCGCCCATCTCGACAGCGTCCAAGCCGGCCCCGGTATCAACGACGACGGCTCGGGCACCTCCCTCATCCTCGAAGTCAAGACGGCGCTTGAGAAATTCAAGGTCAAGAACAAGGTCCGCTTCGCCTGGTGGGCCGCTGAGGAAAACGGCCTTTTGGGCTCAAAAGCCTACACTGCGTCTCTAAACGCCACATCCGCCAACAACATGCTTGCTTACCTCAACTTCGACATGGTGTCGCGCGGGTACTTTGGCGTCTTCGATGGCGACGGGTCGACGCACAACCTAACGGGCCCGCCGGGAAGTGATGTAATCGAGAAGCTCTTCGTCGATGACCTGACGAGCAAGGGGATCAATGTGACTGCTGCCAGGTTCACCGGCGGTAGCGATTACCAAAGCTTTATGAATCTTGGGAAGCCAGTAGGTGGGCTACATACCGGGACTGGCGTTGCTCAGGATCCGTGCTACCACCAGGCTTGCGACACGATTGATAACCCTAACCTGACTACATTGACCGTCAATGCGAAGGTGAGCCACAAGTTTCTTCATCGGTCTCGAAGAGAAGAAGACAAGAGATGTTAACGAGAATACCAGACTGCTGCTCACGTGTTGAGTATCTTGGCTACGAGGGGTGAGCAGATCATCCCCAAAAGTACCGTCAATGCGACGATGATTACGAGCCGGGGTTTGATCGGACGGGAGATTGAGTGGACGGCGCCGGGCATCGATGAACACCATGTTGTCTGTGGCAACAATGCATGAGAAATGAGGTGTAACTCACATGATGAATCTGAAAATGATTTTCAAACTACGAGATGGCCACGTGTTTGACTGCAGTGTATGGTCGAACACGTGACAAGAATATTAGTGAGGATGTCGTCCAGGGTGGAAGCAGTAATCGATGACATCATCATAAATACAATCTGGTCTTCGTATCGGCTAACCCTTGCAGAAGCTCGATTCAGTACAGTACTTGAACCGAACATCTTCATCTACCTACTCTACCTACATCTATGCTTACATTGAGGCCTCATAATGAAGGCCCAGATGGAAAATATCCAATACATCAGCAGCCCCCCCGACTACAAAGACGAACTTGCTATCGGGAAGTAGGCAACGTGGCAACCTAGATGTTCGGACCTGCATCCGTCGAGTCGACAAATTCGACGCCCATCTTACCCCGGACTTCAACGTGTAGCCAACCATGTTTTCGCAATCCTTGTTCCCGCTGCCTTAATGCAAAGGCCTTCAAGATGCTCATACGTCAATTAGATCTCGAGAATGATCCAGACCGCTCTCTGACATGAAGAAGCTAACTATCGTCGACCCCTCTGCGGGGTGGTAAGACTGTCTTACATATGTCCCGTGTATGTATGTACATCCCTCTTCCCTTCGCGCGACATGGAATAAAGTCATGTCCCCTCTTCGTTTCTTGTGTGCATAGCAGTAGGAGTAACCAGCGTTCTAGCTGCTGTAAATGGTCAAAATGCTCAACCATCTTGTTGTCAATTTGTACAATTTCTGGGTCGTCGTTTTCGTCGGCTTGGGAACCATGGCTACGGCTTATGGGCTCGCCGTCATCGGGTCGACGGTGGGACAGCCGAATTTTTATACGTACTTTGGTCTTGCGACGGCGGGGGAACCTGGTGGGTACACTTCTTCTCCATATCCCTCACCGTTTTATTTCCTGCCGATATGAAACAGCAAAGGAAACATGTTCGTTGACCAAGCATAGGCTACACCCGCACAACGAATTTGATCGGCGCCCTCAATGGCGTCAACTCTGCCGGTGCCATCTGCGGCTGCCTCTTCAACGCCTGGACATGCGAGAAGTACTCCCGGAAGTACTCCATGATGTTCGGCTGTCTGATCCTCATCCTGGGTGGTTCCCTCTGCGCTGGTGCTGTAGGCTTGGGCATGTTCCTCGTCGGCCGCTTTATCGCGGGATGGGGCGCCGGAATGCTTGCCTGCGCCGTCCCCATGTATCAAGCTGAGGTGTCTACCCCCGAGACCAGAGGCGCCATGGTATGTATCACGGGGATCGCGTACGCCTTTGGGTATTCGCTCGCGGGCTGGCTGGGCTTTGCATGTTTCTTCCTCTCGGCCGACTCTCCACATGCGCAGTTCGCCTGGAGATTCCCACTCGCGTTCCAGTGCGTGTTCCCCCTGATCGTCCTCTGTGGCTGGAACATGATCCCCTTCTCCCCACGCTGGCTCCTTCAACAAGGCCGGCGTGACGAAGCCCTCGATGTAGTAAAACGGCTCCATCAGACACCGTCGGACCCCCACCACACCAAGGCCCGCGAGGAATTCTTCCTCATCGAGAAACAATACGAACTCGATGCATCCATGACGGTGCGGCCCTTGGAACTATTCCGCACACCGGCGAACCGACGACGGGCTCTGGTCGGCTTCTTGCTCATGTGGGGGGACCAGTTCCTGGGCATCTTCGTCATGACCAACTACGGGGTGCTCATCTACGAGAGTCTGGGCCTGACGGGGTTCGTGCCCCTTCTCCTGAACGCGTGCTGGACGACGTTTACGATTCCGGGGAACATATGGACGGCGTTCTACATTGACCGGTTTGGACGGCGCACGTTCCTGCTCATCGGGTCGACGGGGTGCACCGTCTGCGTCACCTTCCTGTGCGCGCTCACGGCACAGTTTCTCAACACGGAAGACGAGTCGGGATTGAGAGCGGCCGTCTTCTTCATCTTCTTCTACATCTTTTGGTGGTGCTTCTTCATGGATGCCACGCAGTACGTGTACATTTCGGAGATCTTCCCCAACCACCTCCGCCCGCAGGGCGTCGCTCTGGGACTGTCGGCGTTTTACCTCGCCAGTGAGGTCACGCTTGTGGGCGCGCCCGTGGCCTTGAATGCCATTGGATGGAAATTCTACCTCGTCTTGATTTGTCCGAGCGTGGTCTATATCGCGTGCATTTACTTCCTGTAAGTCGAGCCTGACACTGCGTTTTGATATCCGCTAGGAGGAGGAGGAGGAGGTGTGTGTGTGTGTGTGGGAGGGTTCTAATATTCGGACGAATCGTCGGACTGACAGCTGCGCAGGTTTCCCGAAACAAAGGGACGCACGTTGGAGGAAATCGGGACCTTGTTCGGCGACGAGCATATCGCTAATAAGTGGTATGGCACGAGCGAGGAAGAGAAACAGAGAATCGCTCGTGAGGCGCTGGCCAAGACGGCCGAGGATGGAGACGTGTCCGAGGTTGGGGATGGGAAGGCGGGAACGGAGAGGAGGAATGTGGTATGAGTTGGTTGGTTGGTTGATGTGGGGTTTTTCTTTTCTCGACGAGGATTGATTGGAAGAGTCGATTGCGTGTCCCTGCATATGTTCTCGGTGTCTTGGGTTACGAGGTGATCTTGTTCAATGGGGAACATACGACGTACGAGGTAGTCATTCGAAGACGGATACTATTAGCAAAGCACTAGACGGAAGATCAACTTTGCTAGACATGTACGACGTACATACATGTATACATATGCACCCATACTACTCCACATATATGTAGCACTTTCCGATCTAACCTACCAGATCCACGCACGCGGGACACGTACCGATCAAAATCCTGGTAAGCTGCAAAAACCAATCAACGATTGATGAGACAGACCTGCATGTTGCCCTCGGCAACCAAAACCCTACATGATCCCCGCCCCCCCCTTCTCCTAGCCTACCTGTCGCTTATGTATACTCTCCGGGGATATACATATACTAACTCATGTCCCCCTTGACACCGTCCTATTCCCATTCCCGTATCCATTCTACAAAGGTACCTCGCACGCGTCCCTGGAGAGGAAATGAAATTACCAGACTTGAAAACCAAACCTGACATCTCAACTCCTAGAGGATCTTCTATCGTGCGTTCTATGCTGGGACCTAGCGTGTCTTTACTTGCAAGGGTCCTGCCGCGAAAGTTTGTGCAGCTCTGCGCACTCTCTTGCTGATGGTAAGGATTCCCATTTTGGGATTCATTTATTATTTGCAGACCACAAATCAATCATCGTCTTCACCAGTGATTGCTACCAAGACCCAGAGGTATTCCTAAGCGCGCAGTTACATATAACGGACCGGACCGTTGCTAGAGTTTAATAAGCAACAGTTGAACAATCTCAGCGAGGCCAGCTCGTACAGTACGTAGGGTAGAGCTAGCTGGGGCGTTGAAAGTCCCTCTGGTTGGGCTTTCAGCCCTGCTAACGTCTGTAGCAGCCATATCTCATTGGAGGACTAACTTCACTATTTAGGCCTACTCAGGCGCCCGGGTATTAGTCCTGGAGTCATATGCGTGGCAAACCCGAAGATTTCACCAGAATACTTCCAATTCGGGCTTAGACCAACTCATGTAATTCCAGGACCAGGCGTTTTCATTTTTTTCAAAGCCGTCCCGGATCGAATGTACTGTTGTGGTAGATATAATAGAGCACAGGTAGTGTAGCTGGTCAGTGCATAATAAATAGATACAGGGATGAGACTACAATGAGGAGCACCAAAACCGCTGCCCAATTATTACTCACACCACGTAGCAAGCCTTATTATACGTACTCGTGATTCGGCGAGAATTCGCTCTGTATTTATTTATCCGGTTGCAACTAAGCGAGTACGAACTAGCCAGGTCCGAGCCATCACACCGATCACATACACTACTACTATGTAATGCCTGATAACATACATACATAGTACATCACTGCTCGCTCGTTCCCCGCCCCGCAATACCTAAACCTGATGAACATCAAACCCGCTCACTGAATCGAGCCTTTGCCCACAGTCGGCAGGACCGTCGGTGACTCCAATTCTTGCGGGTTGACAGCCGACAACTCATGCGAGTGATTGTACCGATCGCCATCCTTACAATCGAGCTGACATATTGGCGTTGCCCCCGTATTGACATGGGATTCCTCATGCGAGGCGTGGGGCAAGGTGCCAGCAGACCTCGAGCCCGCATTTTGTTGTTTCTTCCACAGTGCCCAAGCGATGAATGAGAGGAGGATAATGAGTATGACGCCGAGTGTGACTCCGACGCCCAGACCCACTTTGACGCCAACGGAGATGGTTAGTTTTCCGGCCTCGGGTAGGGTTGTGGGATTAGATGTCGTTGGAGCTGGAGTGTGGGCTGGGATAGTCGAGGTCGAGAATGAGGTTGAAATTGAAGTTGAAATTGAAGTTGAAGTTGGAGTCAAAGTTGGAAATGACGATGTGGCCGTCAAGACTGGGCTTGACAAGGCCACTTCCGTCGACCAAGACGTCTGGATTTTGGACGACTCGGGTATAGACGAGTTTGTCACAATTCGCCCAAAACTGTCGAGGAATACACCCCTCTTGTTGTCGCAACAGGATGCATCATTGTTACAGCACCAACTGCCGTCGTTGCAGATTGTTACCGTAGGAAATACGCCGCCGAAAAACTGTTCATCTGTGTTCATCAAAGTCAGCCCTCACGATCGAATTTCAAAGAATAGACGAGGCAGGACAAACCGTAGAGGCAGATGGCCGCGCAGAGCTTAGGGTCCCATGGGGACGCCGCACATGGACCCCTAACAAAAGTGCCTGCTTTTTGCCCAGGCTCGATGCACAGCTTATTCTTAGTGCAGGTGGCTGTTTTAGCACAGCATTGAGAAGTACCCGGACAAACCTGCTGGCCATAGGATAATTCACCGCTGTATGTATAGCAGGCAATAACAGTGTGGAGGTGCGCGAGGAGGAGAGTGATGATAAGAACGATGTTGGAAATTGAATAGTTCATGGCGATAAAGTTGAAGAAGTGTAGCAGGAAGACAAAGTATTTTGGACGGGAAGTTTCTACTGCGTATTACAATCTACATCGTGGGACAAGCGCTATGTCGCGCAGCCACATTGTCATGACCCGGGCCCGGGACTGATTTTGGTCGCCGCACCCAACCCAACCCGAGAATACCTTGACGATCCCTGGCGCGTATAGAACTAATGCGGAGCACTCTTCCAAGCCTTAGCAAAACAGGTCTTTGTTAAACATGAAGCGCCACCGTGTGTTTTCTTTGTTCTTCCCTTTGAGATTAAAACGCCTTCTGCGGCTTTTGTCCGCATTCCCCAGGGCTGCGCTATGCATTCGTTGTTCTCGAGTCGGAGGCTAAGAAACTCGAGTCTGTTATCGCTACTTCTTTTAACCCTCTCGTTGGGATTCTATACCTATGCTGGGCGCTTTCGGTATATTGATACTCCACCACTGCTCAAACACCCGTCTTCTCCGACCCTTAGCGACGACCCCTTCGAAACAGAAATTCCATTGAACAAGACAGAGGCAGAGAGACTCTCGGTTCTCAATGAAGCTCTCGCGACCCCCAACCACTTTGGTAGCACTGAAGGGCCAGCCCAACCAACCCCGCCCTCGGCGGCAATCGTGGCCGCCGTCAAAACAGATACGAATCTTGGCTGGCTAGATGAAGTCAATGATAGGTAGGTGTTTCCTTGATTCTGCATCCCAGGTCTCGCATTGACCCCCAATCCAGCATGTGGAAGCTCCATCGCTACAACTGGGACGATTCCAGCCCGCCTCCTGAGGCCTGGTTCCCTGCGAACAAAGGCCCCGAGGCCATGATGTACCTTTCGTATACTATAACCTACTATGACGCTCTGCCCGACTACACAGCCTTTATCCATGGCCACCAAAGGTCCTGGCATCAGCAGGGCGACATGGTCGAATTGATCAACAGTCTGCAGATACCTGCCCTGGATGCCCATGGCTATGTCCCATTGCGATGCGACTGGTACCCCTCTTGTCCGTCCGAGATTCGGCTGATTGATCATGATGCCATTGTATGGGGACCAGGTGTACATTGCGAAGACGCCGAGCGCGAGATTGGCCGGGCCTGGAAAGAGCTCTTTGACTTCGCCGAGATGCCAAGGACTATTGCAAGCCAATGTTGTGCGCAGTTTGTTGTCACGCGCGATGCCATACCTCGGAGATCGAGAGTAGACTATGAGCGCATGCGGCGGGCGTGGCTTCAGAAACCGGATTTGATCGATGATACAAGTGGACGCGTCTTCGAGAAGCTGTGGGCGTACATCATGACAGGCGAAGCTGTCAGGTAAGTGTTCATATGCAGGACCTTACAGAGTGCAGGTTTTCTAACGACGCATCGACTAGATGTCCTGCACCCCAGCAGTGTGCTTGTCAGTACTTTGGACAGTGTGCGCCCCGGAAATGGGCAACTCCACCGGGCGGTTTGGTGAAATGGAAGGAAGATAGCGCCTTTGTATCTGCTACCTCTGATGAAGTGAATCGACTCTGATAGATTCGCTGCTGGTAGACATGGTGCAGAACATTGAGCCGGAGACTGCTTAGATATGACAGTGACGAAAGAAGAATTCAATTGAATCATATCGCTTCACTTTCCATGAGCTCAAATGCACGTAGAGAAAGCAATAAATGTTCTCTGACTAGGCCTGGGGAAAATGTACACTCCGTCACAGGGGGTTTAACCGAATTGAAAGCGACCCACACTACCAATGAGCGTAATTGATATCGTGAATCGGAACGAACATACTGGGCTGAAGAGACTTGAGCTTTGCGCCCCCACTGGAAAGGAAAATACTCCACACACGGGCTTCTTCAGTAAAGAGGCACCCAAGGGAGTATCAGCTGTAGGACGGTCACATGACGGAAGCTAAACGCAGGCTAATCGGTGTCGCCATAAGGGCACTAGCGCCTCAACCCGTATAAGTATGACAAGAGGACGCATAGATAGGATCATCACGATCATACTCAATGAGATCACAGTCATCAATACTTCTAATATCAGCCCCCTGTCAACCCCCGGAAAACTGCGCCGTCGGGAGTAAACTGTTCGACCTATACACTATACGGTCACATGACGGAGGGTAAACACCACCAAATCACAACCGATATTCGGCCCGATCCCCTGAGCCTCACTACCTCGTTGCAGCCTGACATAGATAGACTTAATCATGATATTGAATAGAATCGCTATTGTCTCACTTCATTACTGTCTTACATAAACCGGGGGGCTTCACTCGGACTTTGCAACATCAGGAAACGACTATAAACCAGTGTCAATTCGACGAAGGGCTACGCCTTTGGGAAGTCGTCGGGTAAGCTTCGAGTGAGATATTTCTCACGCATCTATGCTAAATTTACCGCGATCGGGCCATAATGGAATTGACAGTCTACATGGTCCAAGCAGGTTGTATGTCATGGATAGACAGCTTCGAAATCTCATGTATGCATGGCCTAACTACAGACATGTAGATATCTTGATCAGGGAAGTGATTGTTTGCTGGACGAGTGATATAACGATGATCAAGCTTTACGCTGGGTCGTCGGTGGTCTTTCAATTCTGGCCAGGTAGAGTTTCCATTCCGTGGCTCTCATATGCAACCATCAATGCCCCCAGTACGCGGTACAAGCTCGAGAAGGCGTAATGATGTATACAATGACCGTTGAGTCCTAATCAATGTCTCCCATTTTATATCCCCTCACCGTTCATGGACTTGTCCTCCTTTGTTGTTAAACTTACCCGCGGCTTGCTGATCCATTTGTTTTTGGCGCTGCTGTGGGTCGACTACCCCACCATGTTCTTTCAATCTTTATACCTCTCATTCCGTTTTCAGCATGCGAGTAGCTGTTTCCACTTCTCTAGCATTGCTGGGCCTGCCGCATTCCCACGGTGCGATGGGATGCAATCCTTCTTGCCGCGTGGATCATCCCTTGACTGGTTGGACGACGGCAGAAGTCGTAAAAGGTTCGCAAAATCATCCAGACCTCACGAATGATTTATGTCGACGTATCTGCGAATCGGGAAATGAGAGAAACATCAGCGAACATATGGAAGGCCTGGAATTCCATATCACTCGGGACAAAAGCATGCAGGACCTCCGGGAGTGTCAATCTGCATTCGCCTCCATCGTCTCGGGGTGTATTGGGACGCAGAATATTTATGGTGGCAACTTTCATATCAAAATGGAGGTTCTCGTACGCAATACTCACCAGCAATCTCGAGAGCCGCGCTCGAAGGGCTGGCCAAGAAAAAGAGAAGTCGAATACCTCCCATCCACAGCGTACCCCGAAGCAAGACTCCGTCCCAGAACCTGGGCATAGAACCAAGCATGAGACGTGCACTAATTGGAATGCAAAGCTCACGCCTATACGCAAGTCTCCGCCCAAGAAAAGATCAAAGTCTACACCCGAGAAGAAGTCGAAAACTACGTCAAGGAAGGAGTCGGAGAGAACATCTAGGAAGAAGTCGAAATCGAAGGCCAAGAAGACATTGAAATCTACACCCAAGAAAAAATCTACATCCAAGAACAAGCCCAGGCCAAAGGTCAAGCCATCACCAGAACCAAATCGCCCAGTCAAATCAAAGTCAGACAGTGCGTCGAAGACGTCCGGTGCTGATCTGATAAGTCCTACCAAAACATGCAAGCAGATATATGCTAAAGCACTGGCCGCCCCAAATGCACAAAGCCTGATCCATGAACGGGATATTGAGGAGATGCGTGCGGGATTCAACAGCAGCAGAGTATATTTAGACAGGAGATCGTCGGAAAAAAAAGCACTTGGTTGTGGTATACATATCAAAGCACTCTCATATCCCCAAAAGACCACCATGGTATGTAATTCTGGACATTCACTTCTTGTAGATATTACGCTGAACGCGGGCACTTGCATTCTACAAGCAAGTAGTTGTGCAACCACTTCTGACTACGATTTCGATAGTGCTTGCATATGTGAAGCTCAACGCATTCCTTCCTGCCTGCGAAAAGGATTCCATACTGACCAATATGTGACTAGCCTTCAAACGCAAGATGGTACTCATTTGCCGCTCCTTTTGATAGATGCGATAGATTCAAATTCTTGTCAGGCGTATCCTCGCCAGCAGATAACGAGCGGGGAGCTTATCAAATCGAACATGTGCTCGAATGGCAGGTCGTGACAGGTTTTTTTGACTGGGTTAAAAGAGAAAAGGTCAAGGGAAGATTTGCCAACCCAGATACTCTGTCCAAAAACAACAAGAAGAAACTGGAATTCTGCGAATATTGGAGGGATCAATGGCAGGGCACTTTCACCGTCGAATTCCCCATCGGCCAGGGCGAGGCGAGGTCGGCGCTAGACCATTTAGCCTTTGGTTATCCAGGACAGAATCATTACGAAGGAGAATTTACGTGGTTGCAATCGTCAATAAACAGTCCAGCAAAGACCAATGTAGGGAGCCCTTTTGTACAGAATCCATCCATCTCAAAACATATCTGACGCAGATTTATCTACAGATGTGGTCATTCAAGAAGACCAAGGACAAGACTAGCGGCATTTACAGCGAGACCGAAATGCTAAAAATGATCGTCGGGACAAGCTCCGGACAGAGCAGAAACAAAGCTCCCATTGCAAGACAGCTTGACGAAGCCAAAGAGGCTCTGATGAGGCTCAAACATCTGATGGGAGCCCGTCAATACATGAGAAGCCCAACTATCCATGCCATCTTCAAAGTCCAGAAGACAAGAATGGGCGACACCTTGGATGCCATAGATCGAACGCTACCGAAGTATCCTCGCATGGATCCGGCCAACCCAAAGCGGTTCTTACCGTGGCAGTGCCAAGGCTTGAAGGCTTATTGGGACGAGTACATGGATGAGCGCTTTAAAATAGCGAATAAAAGAACGAACAAAGACATGAAGGAATACCTAGCACTGCTGAAAAAGCACTGGCACGTGGCACCACTACCAGCTTCAATTCCAGGCGCGTCCAGCTCCCGTTCTGCGTCTCCTGCGTCTCCCGATCCGAAGCGTAAAGACATCTCGGACCTTGTCGACAAATTAGAGCGGGCATGGCAGGAAGAAGAGCGCATTCAGTGGATAAAGCCTTGGTGACCCTTTTGAAAGATAACAAGTACTGGAAGGTCGTCCACGCTTCTGGGTCGATATACCAAGACAAGGTCGAGTCGTTTTCCCGCTGCCACTGGGCGGGCGTAAGCTTAGGCTGCTTGAATTTGGCATCGGAGAGGTTATCTGTACAACAGATAGCGATTTGGGCCGAGGGTAAGGTGCGATATATAATCTGGTCATCACTTATATGTATCCAAATGCGTAGAGAAAGCTTTTCTACACGATAGATAGTGGGGAGATACGAAAGTGGTTGCACGAACGAATCGACCTATCGGCACACAGATGAAGCTCCGCTCTTCGGCGTCTATTCAGACCAAATCCCTCTAACGGAGACGTGTTATTATTTCTATATTGCTTTGAGGAGTCCGTGTTGAATAAGTGATACGGTCACAGAACGGAACTTGGACGTAGGCGCGTAGCGTAGACGGTGGCGTTATGAAGCCGAGGCTTTTCCTCCCTATCCCTACCCCCAGGGAGTCCCGTAGATATCATCATTAATATCATCATCATTACCATTACTCTTGTAGTCCGAGTAGATCATGCTGCTACGGATGCGCAATGCTCATGTCCAACAGACATGAATTGGAACTGCCTCGTCGTCGTTCTCTCTTGTTTGACACGAATATTAATCCCTCGGCCATGGCGCATCTTCCCAGTTCGTGAACCGATCTCGTGTACCTAGCCTTTCCCCAGTATCCGGACCGTTCCAATACTGTCGGGCCCGTTTTCGTTCTGCGTACGTATCTCCAATTCCTTCAAAGTCGAGAAGAGGAAGTTGATACGATGAGTGAAGTCCTGGTCCAGGAGCTTTAGTTCATTTGCCGTGTAGCGACGATCTTCCTCGAAAGAAAATCATTTTCTTTTTTTCCCCCAAGTTTAAGAAGCATGTCGTGAACGAAACAGGACGAAGGCAGTGAAATCGACGGCCATTGTACGTCGAAAGAAATTCAGAGGCGTTGTCTGACGTCAGACTAATCTTAGAAAAGACATCAGAGAGTTGCTGAGCAGCATAATGAGATTTACGGGATAGAAGAAGCTTGTTCATAAGGTCTGCAGGTGAGAGGTAATTAGCTGCTGATGTGGTCGACGATTTCTTGAGGGAGGTTGTGCATGTTAGCGCGAACCCGGCAAGCCGCTAGCGCATCAACCAATCAAAGAGAAGGAGAAAAGAGAAAAGAAGGAGAAGTGTTTCTACGGGAATACAATCTGCGCGTGTCGTGTGTTTTGCAAGAGTAGCTGCCTAGAACACAGGTAATAGAAGAAGACCAAATGTGCGACTTTTGAAGTGCGGCGCAGCATTGAAGTCAGCTGATAAAAGCTCTAAGATCTCATCCCGTATGGCGCAGACCTAAACTAGATTGCTTTGTAGGATTCGTTACATACGCTAACTCTGAAACAGTTGAAATCTCCATCACGGCTAAAACCTGCCAGAAATAGTTCTGCGGACTGACATTGGAAATCCGATAATCCAATTTACTTTGCCATTACCGCCATGGGTTGCCTTTCTGCTTAGGTGAGTTTCAAGATTCCCACAAGAGGCTGTGTTGGTTGTTGCTTCTCTTCTATTGCTGCTATTGGTGACGAACGACAGCACATGCAGCCATCATCCCTACTCTCCTAAGCCATCTTTTGAACACAAATAGAGAAATGTTAAGATATGAGTTCTAGTCATTAGCGGCCTATGGATCATGGCTGTACGGCCCTGTGCCTCATGATGAATTAGTCGAGACGCCGAACGCTAAAGTCAGGTCCGATGCGGTCAAATTTATACAAATACAGCAAGCTGCTCCGGCCATGCATCTATCGCTACTTTCTTTACTCAATCACCTTTATAATTATTGAAAATGTTGTTCAACTCGATCCTTCTCTTCAGCGCGTTCATCATCGTCAACGCCCTTCCCATCAGCCCTGCCCTCAATGGCCCTCGTATACTCATGAGCCCAGGTGAGCCATCAGGCGAATATCCACGCTCGACAAGCAAGATGGATGATGGCAGCATGATTGGAGGCTTCACACTTACAACCACGGAAAATGATCTCGTTCTCAAGTCCGTCAAATCTATAGATGGAGGCGCCTCGTGGCAGGCTTTGGGGGAGGTCGTAAGTGGTGATCGCCTTTCCGGAACCATACTTCAAGACTGGTTCTGACAGAGCGATTGAATAGTTCCGTGGACCTAGTGCATTACACGACATCAACAATCCTTTCCCTTTCGTACTGGAAGATGGGCGGGTCTTGTACGCATATCGAAACCACGAGCGCCAAGCAGACGGCACCTACACTTGGTTCCGCATCTCCATCTCCTACAGTGATGACGGTGGAGTCAATTTCAAATATCTATGTACAGTGGATGAGCGTGCACCATCTGGCGTCAACGGGCTCTGGGAACCATTCATCCGATACGCGCGTGATGGGACGTTGCAAATCTTCTACTCGAGTGAAAATTCGGCAGCAGATCAAGACAGTATCATGAGAACGAGCGGGGATGGCGGTCAAACTTGGAGTGGCCCGAAGACCATTAGCGGTGCGGGCTTGGAGGCCAGAGATGGAATGCTGGGTATTGCGCCGACGGATAACAATGGGGCACTGATCGCAGTGTTCGAGACAACAGACGGCGGCAGGTTCGTTGTAGATTCTGTTACCTCGCCGGATGATGGAGCCACGGTACGTTCTTCTAACTTCCAGATGGGTATCTAAAGAGACGTATACTGATGCAGCGATAGTGGGGCAATCGCCAACGCGTATATACGCCGACCGGTCCTCCCACGAAAGGGGCTGGAGCACCTCAAGTCTGGAATGTCTGGGGCACGCTTGTGGTTTCGTTCATGACAGACGAGGACCGAGATTCGACGACGGGCTATGCAAACTGTGCAACGAAGATCATGACGTCTACAGACGGAGGCAATACATGGGGCAACAAGTTCACCGTGTTTGACGATCAAGCTAGTAAGTTGTGTCAGGGTGTAGAGGTCGAGTGGACAAGAACTGAGAACTAACGTTTGCGCAGACTGGCCAGGCATGGCGCTTTTGGATCCTACGCATCTGCTCGTCATGGCTGGGATCAATGGTCAAGGGGCGACGAGCCAAAATATTCAACTGAACTAGTCGAAGGAGCCAGGATCTTGCGACGGACGTGTACGATGGAAGTAGTGAGAGAGATGATTCATGTATACTAATCATAAATCTATCTAAGAAGTGTCTACCTAAGATCACAAGGAGTAACGCTCGGACCCAAGGGTGGCACTGCTTCCTTCGGCGACGTCTAAGCTCCGTCATGTGATTGTGTCCCTGATCTGACAGGGCCTGAATCTCTTGGCATGTGAATGGTGAGATGAGAGTATGAATAGGTTGTTGATGGTGGAGAGGATAGTAAGGCTGTGTGGAACGATGGTGTACTACTAAATTCAATATAAATCAATTTGAATCTTCTGTATATTCATGGGCACCGTGCTTGCTTCTGTAACCCTGAAGACGATGATTAGGAGGAAAACTTTGGGTACTATTAAATCTCTTCATACTCTGATACTTTTGCCATTTTCGTCAGTGTCTCTCAGTGTCAAGGCCTCCCTCCGGCTACACTTGCATGTGAATTCCAATAGCCCCGCCTACTAATGCGACTAGCGCCGATAAAGTAACGTGACGCGTGCCTTTCTTCTCGCACCAAACTATTAATTATGTATATTTGTATCAAGAGAAAAAAAAAGAGCTCCTAATCATCACACGTGACTGAATGCAAAAGCAACAAATTTCCACGGCGTGAAGATGTTAATGTGTTAAAGGCACCAAAGACGATTCTAACTCAACACATTGTGATGTTGCGTGCCCCGCCACTGCGATCACGACATCGGCTTCCGTCCATAGTTGCATTCGTTCATCAAATTGGAACTCCACTCGGAACGTTACTCGCCCAACGCGCCAAGCTGTTCGTTCCCCCGTTGGGCGAGTACATAAACAACACTCAACTCCCTCTTACCTATTCAACCTTTCTCTACAGTCATCGAAAATATTAATGAATCATCCCCAGAAATGGCCCTCAATTTGAAGGATACCCCGGAAACACATTCACCCACCAACTTCAACGATGAAGACTTCCGCCAGATCGACCCCAAGAGTGGAGTGAAGCGCGGCCTCAAGACTCGCCATCTGAGTATGATGGCTCTTGCTGGCATCATTGGTCCAGGCCTACTCGTCGGTGCTGGGGGCGCTCTGGCAAATGGTGGTCCCGCCGCGCTTCTTATCGGATTCGGAGTCGTTGGCCTCATCGCATTCAGCATCATGCAGTCCCTTGGAGAACTGACCACTCTTTACCCAACCGGCGGCGCATTCACAAGTCTCTCGGATCGGTTTGTTGACAAGGCCTTTGGAGTCGCCGTGGGATGGAACTACTGGCTCATCTGGGGCTGCGTCTTGGCAAACGAATACAACGTCGTGTCGAGCATTCTTGTTTTCTGGAGCGACAAGGTTCCACTTTGGGGATACTTTCTCATATTCTGGTTTCTGTTCTTGGGATTCCAGCTTCTCGGAGTTGAGACCTTCGGCGAGGCTGAATTCTGGCTGGCTTTGATCAAACTCGGAGGACTGGTCGCATACTTCATCTTCGGCATCATTTATGCATCCGGTGGGCTCGTTGGCCAGAAGGAAGCACTTGGTTTCCGCTATTGGCATGACCCGGGCGCATTCTCTCACGCGTTTCGTGGAGTCGCTACTGTCTTTGTCTTCTGCTCGACCTTCTATGCCGGTGTCGAGTCCGTCGCGGTCGCTGCCACAGAAACCAGAAATCCGGGAGTCGCAGTTCCACTTGCAATCCGACAGATATTCTGGCGCATCATATTTGTCTACATGGGATCGGCTTTCTTCTTCGGTCTCACTTGTCCATCCAACGCAGAAGGCCTGATTAGTGGCGGAAGCCGAGCTTTGAAGAGCCCAATGACCATCGCGATTCAAAATGCCGGTTGGGAAGGTGGTGTTCATCTCATCAACGCTTTCATCTTCATCACTGTGCTCTCCGCGGCCAATAGCTCCATCTACATCGGCTCGCGCACCATCTTGTTCATGGCGCAAGACGGCAAGGCCCCAAGGTTCCTTGGAAAGACAGATGCGCGAGGAGTTCCAGTCTACGCCATCATTTTCACCAACCTCTTCGGAGTCCTCTCGATGATGAATGTCAGTACCGGCGGTGGGAAAGCATATGGCTACATCGTGAACCTTAGTGGTGTCTCCACGTTTCTCGTTTGGGGTGCAATCTCGTTCACTCACATACGTTTCCGCCAAGCCTGGTCCGCGCAAGGTCATCATCCCGACGAGCTCCCTTTCAAGTCACTTTGGTATCCGTGGAACGCCTACTTTGGCCTCTTCGCGAACATATTTCTCGCTTTCGTCCAAGGATGGACGACGTTGAGCCCTTTCGATGCTGGAGCGTTTGTTGATGCCTATATTCTGATACCGCTGTTTGGAATCATCTATTTTGGGTACAAGTTCTGGTTCAAGACGAAATTCTGGACAGTGTACGACATTGACTTGGATGAGGGAAGGAGGAAAGACTTGGATGCGCAGGATGAGAATGACAATGGTGGCACGCTGGAGGAGAGGAATTTTAGGCAGCAGCGGGTGAGTGTTGGGAATAGACTCCTACGGAACCTTTGAATGTGTAATATCCATGACGGAAGATACGTCCCCCAGGAAGAGGCGATGATCTTGATCTGTATCGCATAGCGACAGATAAGCTCAGTCGATCGTGATCCAGCTACATCGTATCGAACAAAAGAATGAGAAGGTTCATAATAGAGATACTGCACGTTACTGTTCAAACATTGGCCACAAAACGGGCGGCTCAGCTCGCACTGCTTGAAAGCCAGTGCACGAGAACGTTAATTCAAGGTGCGCTCCTCACGCCTTTCTTTCTCGACCTACAGTTCAAACATGCTTCAGATCTACCTGGTCGACGCACCATTTCAAGAGACTGAGTGGGGAATAACAACGTTGATATACTTGCGCATAATGATATAGAAACAGTGTGAATGTGGAGGGCAAAACGTCTCGCTATGAGGACTGCGAGATAATGGCAATCGGAGGAAAGTTGTGACGGTGCGCGCAACAATGACCCAAAGCAGAAAGGAAGCCAGCTCAAAGGAATGCACGCGTGGCACAGCGCACAAAGTGACCCCCGGTCATCCGCCTTGGACATGACGACAACGTCTATCAGCCCTCAACTACAATAATGTTCCTATTTCAGCTTATAGCCACCCTTGACAACTGTCTGGAAGAAGGCCTTGGGATCATAAATCGCCGCCGTCGATTTCATCTCCTTAATGGTCACCGCACCATAACCAGATATCGGATCTTGCCAGCTAGCAGCATAGTTTAGGTATTTGTAAGGAGATACTCCACCGTTACCAGGTTCTTTTAGCAACGTCTCAACCGCGGTAATGAATTCTTTCGACGTCTGTTGTAGAAGCGCGTAGTCCTTCTCGTATGGGGAGTAGACTGATATCAGTAACAGGACAAGAGGGTGAGTTTGCGAAGGATCTTTGAATGGGAAGAGGTTCTTAGGGGCACCCTCGGTGGGTGGAGGGGGAATGGATTGGTACGTCATGGCTGATATGGTTTCGGGGATTGTGGCGGCCAATTGGTCTGTTGTGGTTTTCCAGAGGGTGTAGATTAGTTTGAGGTTTGTGGATGTGATGGGGAATGTGGTGGTTGCGTAAACAGTGCTAGAGTGCGTTATTACAAAAGCTTTCTTCAATCGGAGCATTCACCTACTATTGGTTTATAGGCTGTCCAGCCTCGACCTCAGAGGCAAAGCTGGCAACATCGGATATCCTCAATGTGCTGCTGAGTTGCGGCGTAATGCTCGTAAACGAGTCTAGCGCGCTAATGTTTGAGGAAGAGGACAAATAGAACAAGTTATTCGAGACGAAATACGACTTCTGAGACCCATAATAGACAAATGTCTGCTCGATCTCGATAAGTGGGTTGTAAGCCGCTTGCTTGAATTTGGTAAAGGCGTCTAGTTGTGCAGCATCGGCCGATTCGGGTGTGACGATTGCGCCTCCCCAGAACTTGGCCGTAGTCTTGATGAAAAGATCGAAGCGCGTAATGATGCCGAAGTTGTTCTGTCCACCCTTGAGGGCTTTGAAGAGAAGTTGATTTTCTTGTGCGTTCGCGTTGACGATCGCGCCGCTTGCCAGGACCACTTGGAAGTTCTGAACGTTGTCACAGCCAAAACCATCGCGCGGAGAGAAGAATGAGATTCCACCTTAGGTCGGAGTCAGCTTGTTGTTTCATCACATGACTACAAGGGGTGAGCTTACCACCACTTAGGAAGCCGCCAATTCCTACATCGAAAACGCGTGCACCGACAACTGTCTTGCCCAAGGAGTCGAGTTTCTGGTACACATCGCCCCATTGGTTGCCGGTTCCAACCGATACAGTCTTACCATCCGCTGCGAGGACTATCGAGTTGAGACTGCGCAGGTCAAGCGTGATGCCATTGCTAGCATTCGAGAACCCCACATTGGGTGAATGTCCACCACTTCGAATTGCGACTTCGACATCTGAACACGACGAAAGCGTTTTTACGATGTTCGAAACTTCATTTGCGGCAGTGGGTTGGACGATGCAGGTAGGGGGAATTTGTCGTTGTTCAAGGAAGAAGTACGACGAGACGGACGAATTGTACTGCGCCGAGTCTGGGTACACCACAAGGGAGCCAAAGGCATCTTCCAGCAGCCTGCAGCAACCAATCGTAGTTGTCGTGGTTGTTGTCGCTGCTTGTGCCCCGAGGGCGAAAACGAGACTGGAGAACAGTAGGGTAGAAAGATGCGTCATGGCACAAAATGTTCACCGTGGGATAAGGTACGGATCAAGGTACGGAATAAGGTACGTAGACTTGAACGCTTGAAGGTGTCGACTTCGAAGACTACATCTCTAGACTTGTAAGCAAATAAAAGCGCTATTCTCTTACGCGGATTGTATTATTAACGCATGTGGAGCCTGCGGCCGTGCCACGCCCATGCACGGGATCTATATACGAGGTGAGCTGATCCTTCGAGCCTATAGAACCGAGCTGTGGGTCAAGCACATCCAACCCCGAGAGTGGCCGCTTACGGGCGTCGTCGGTATGTGCAATAGACCTTGTGGAGGCCACGTAAGACCGCAATTTACAATACAGAACAGGCAATACGATACTAAGATGGCGTTCCCAATGCCCAGGTGTTACCCCTATAGTGAGGTAGTCGTTATCCAAGTTTACCACGACATGAACGCATTTTGACAGCCTCAACCTTCAAGAGATATTTTCGGTGTCGAAGGCATCCTAGGTGTGCATTTTTAACGTCGTTCAGGAAAAATTTTTGCTGGATCCAAACAGGAGACATAATTTATCGACTAGCTGCCTGCTTTTGGTCTGCTTTAAATCCGAACTAACAAACCTTTATTTTAGTTGCTAATAAGAGAATTCTTTTGCTTGTCGTGCGCTCTCCAGCTTAAGACAGGCATAATACCTTTCACTTTACAATAGATCTCTAACCTTAAATTGGGCAAGCTCAGTATCGGCTTACCGTTCGCTCAGTCTGGTACATCTTTCAGCAGTGTCTAAGATCTGCAACACCAAATAGAGACACAGAGTGAGACTATCAAGACTGGGAAACACTAGTGGTAGTCATGGAATAAAAGAAAACATAGCGCGTAATAAGACGACGACAGCGAACGGATTCAACCTACCTAAGAAAGGCATAAAAGTAGAAGCTGCACTACCTTATCAATTCCCAGTCTTCCTCTCCTTGAGTACAATAAAGACATCATCATCCCTGAACGGCAAACTAGCCCCCGGACTCGGCTTGCTATGGTTGATGCTAGGGAAGACAGCATCCTTGCGGTTCCCTCGGATCCCCATTGCCTTGTTCGTTTTCTCGACATCAATGTTGATGTCATACTTGTTGACCATTGCAGCTACAGCAAACGAGATTGCGCGACGAGCCATGTTGCGGCCAGGACAAAGTGTGCTGCCTCCACCGAAGGGTCTGTAAGATTTCGAGCTGAGAAGTTTGGGCTTGGTGAGGAACCGATCAGACTCGACTTGCAAGGGATGAGATCCCCATACAGCCTTGTTGCGATGGAGTTGGTGGAATGGAACCTGTGGATGATCAACTACAGTGATGGCTGTTTTAGTGGTCGAAGACGTACCATGACCTTGCTTCCAGGTTGCAGAATTTTATTACCAACAGGCGTGGGTTCAACAACGTCACGAACCAAAGGACTAGCGACTGATAGGCGTAGAGTTTCATTGACCAGAGATGTGAGATGAGGGCAATTCTCGAAGATATACGTCTCGTCGTATTGCACGTCTTTGAACGCGCCTGACACTTCCTCTCGAATGGCGGAAAGTAGTTTGGGGTCATAAATGACGTAGGCAAATACCCAGAACGCTACCTTGTAACTGTTTCCAAGGATACTGGCACCATTTAGATATATTCGAATCTCCACAACAGTGACAAGGAACGACTTACGCCCAAAAGTGCAACATCATAGTCTTTGCCATATCCAGCTCACTGATGCCTACATCCCGCATCATCTCCTCCATTGCCGTAGCAAAGTAGGATCTATCGTTACGCTCTTCAGTTGGAAGTTGCAAGTACTTGACGAACGTGTTCACAATAGAATCCTTCGCTTTCATCATATCGCCGCTGATGACCTTCGGCATCTGGAACGTCCACTTCCAGTTCGTGATTTCCCAAGTCATGAAGTCACGGAGAAGGGTTGGGTGAACCTTCCAGATCCCTACACCGAAGAATGCGCTCGTAATGCCGCCATCGAAGACATCAACCATCAGTCCCATAAGTGAGACGGGAGTTCCGTCGCTTATATCGATGCGTGTCGGGTTCTCGATCGCTGTTGGCCGACGGTTGATAGTATTCCAAATGTACGGTATGATCTTTCCGTCATATAGATTGTCGAGATGCGGGCCTGGGTATAGTTGCCGGCGATGAAACTCGTTAGTCATGAGCGCAGGCACCATGGGCGTGCCCATACCAATGTTGTGCTTGGCGGAAGGATCAAGAGTGAAAAGTGTGTTGATGCCTTCCTGTGAGCATTCGATCATGTAGTGCATCTCTTTAATCATGCTGTGATAGGAGATGGTGGCTGTATTCTTGTACATGTTGGCGACATCGTTGGGATCGGTGAGCACGTAAATGCGTGCACCCATCAACCAGACGCTGTATGGCTCCTTGCTATCTCCAAAATACCTTCTATAAGAGTAAGTTAGTAAAGGTCACGAAGATGGAACATTGACAGACATGCCGTGCGGATTCAATAGCCTGGTTGTAATCGACGAAAAAGGCGCGGACATGTCCTGATGCAATTGGTAAGCATACACTCGGATTGCAGTACGGGAGCTGTTACCAAAATCTACTAAACATTAATTTTCTGAAGATTTCTCATAGTAGATTTGTAGACTTACAGGGAATCCAATATGGCAACTCTTTAGGTCGCGATGGGTGCAGGAATGGTAATATCGTGAATTTCCACAAGCGCCAGGACAGCAATGCTATAGCAAACATAGCCATAATCGAGACGAGTATACCATGATTTCCGTAGATAATCGATATGAGAAGGTGCGCCATGATGATGAGTGTCACTCCAAATGGCAAAAATTGTGTACGCACTGGGATTCCTTGGCAGTATGAAAGAAACAAAAGCTCAAGATTTACCGTTCAAGTAGGTCGCCTATGCAGACTCTTAATCTGCACCCACAGAGCCAAATCCCGGGGCGAGACACCATCGTCATACATGAACGGTAGCATCTGGTACCTCGGATAGACGCTACCAAATGCAGAGAATGCTGTACCTTGGCTAGCTTGCATCGAGCCTCAGCGCATTGATGACATGCTGTCGGGGAACACAAGAACACTGTTATCTCTCTATTGGCTATGAAATGCTCGATTAATATTCGAGGTGAATGAACATTAGTAGCTTCGCCTCACTCGACGGGTCTAGATCTACATCAGCAAAGGATAAGGCATCGGTTGAGTTCAGGTTCCCAAATATGCGGGTAGTTGCACTGCATTCAGTCGGACTCCGGTTGCAATTTGCATGTCATTAGTCTGCCAATGCATGCAGCTTAGGACTGAATTACGTAACAGGTGGCATTCAATCTGCTGTCCTCCAATACAACTATGTATAACCCCTAATATGGAGCATCCGTTGAATATGGCTTATTGGTCAGTTTCTCCAGGATCTGATAGATTGAGTGATATAAAACAGGATCCTCGGAGCATAAATGCCAGGAATGCTGTGCCGATGTGGGTCTGGTTAGCTCCGGCTGAATTGGAATTTGGTTACAATACTGTTCCTGATGCTTTCGAGGTCTGAAGGTTCTAGTAGGATATCACGTGCTCCTGCACTACAAACATGGCGGCCGGGAAGGTTCTGTGGTGGGTATGGACGTTAGGTATACTAGTCTAGTGGCTCCTGATTGTTGAGCCCTGATTGGAGGCTGGTGCCCTCTCTCTTACACAAGTCTTAACTACTCAATTACATTACACTTGTACAAGGTCAACATAGTGAGTAAAACGCAACTTGGATGGCTAATAAGGAAAAGAAGCGGGCATGGCTGGGATGTGGAGAAATGGAACATGGGAGGTTCTCAGGTTGTATGTACAGAGCGGGGCGAGCGGCAAAGTACAGTACATACAGTCGATACAACTGCAACACCGTTTCGCTCTAAACGGGTGCTTAGCCCTATCCTCCGTACTAGTTGAGCCGTATTGTTTGACATACATTCAACCCTTGCATGTGTAGCCAAAGATGAATCATGGTAATCCAGGATCGAGTGCCATTGGGCTCATATGTACGATAGTATACAAGGGTAGCAAGGCGGATGAAGATTTATCGGTAAGATTCATTGGTCAATATTTCATGCGGAGATATCATATCCAGTGGAGTTGGTGCAGGCCTGTATTTGAAATTTTGAACCAATCTATCAGCTGTAAGCTGCCGCAATTAATACGGTCGGAAACCGAAGCCTGCAGGCATTACAGCGGCAGGCGCCGTAGAGCAAGGTATGTACTTTGTACAGACACGGGCTAGGAGAGTGGACCGAGCGTCTGTCATCGTATTACATTAATTAGAGCCCTGTTGGATAGGGCTGAAATTAATCCTGCTAATTAGACTACTTGGCAATTTTCGTAGCTGCGGGTTTGCGAGCATTAGGAGAAACATGGTGTATTAAAACCCATTGCTATTGCAAAGTCCTTGCATTGGCAACAACCTTAGCGCATTTCACACTAGAATTGTCTACACAGCTATACACGTAACAAGATCAACTCCTGATTCCTGCAATATACCTTGAATGCAGCATTTACACCATGTTCGAAGATGGACCGCCAAAGTCCGTCATCTCGTGTTCATGTGCGAGCCCACGCGTGCTCTCACTATCAACCTGGATGTTGATATAGCTACTCTTGTGGATCTGGTTACTGTCCTTCGTCCAGTCTTCACTCTGGCCCTTGGAATCACCGCCACTACCGCCGCTACGGAACAGACTGCGTATTGGTGTGAAGATGACCGAATTCCAAAAGCTCCAACCAGTTCCAGACCCCTTCCTGTCTAAATATCTCCAGAGTGCAGCCAAAGAAGGCATACAGCTGCAAGAGATACCGACACACATCTCGACCAAGGCCATAAGTAGAATGGGATATGTCCAGTAGGTGAAGTCATCAATGTGGCCGGCGAGCTTGTGCTTGTAGACGATGCTGAGGGACGAGGCTATGCAAGCACTGGGATTTCAATTAGCGAAAGTAACTTGTAGTGGATGTATAGTACGCACATAAGACCAGTCGCAAAAATAGCGAGTACGCCGATACGCCTCTTAATGTCAAGATGCAGATTCCAGACAACCCAGATTGGCAAAATAAGGATGTAGAAGTCGAGAATCAAACTTCCCGAGGCGATGGGCATAGTCATGTTGAACGATCTTGTGTACCGCGGATTCTGGGAACCCTCCAGCCATGTCTGTCCAGGGTTGGGAGCGTTGTAATATATGCTGGCCGCAATAACTGCGGTATAAAATCCCCAGTTGATAATTAGTCCAAAATAACAACCAATTCGTAACCATTCCACCGGCCTGAAGAGATTCAAATACATGAGAAAGAAGGACGTCTTTGCAAATGCCCATACCAGGGCCGTGGGCCAGTTTAAGAAGAAAGAGGACTGGATAGTTGTGAGCTTGAGGCATAATTCAGCGGCTATCATCTTACAATAAGAAATTCATTACTCATGACATGGGCGACGGACACGTCCCACATGTGCGTTGCAAACTTTGCTTTTGTGACACCATAGACACAAATCGCATAATATAAGCAAGTTCCAACCACTGCAAACATGGTTGTCCCTATTGAATCATGTCAGTGATCACATCGATATAAGGATCAACGCTCCAGAATAGATGCCTAGGTACTCACAGTCATCGGGGGTAACCTTGCGCTGAACCTGCCATCTCACAAACAGCCTAATAGCGAGGAAAAGAAACATGATGCCCATCAATACTCCGCCAACAGTGATGAGAATGTAGCCATCTGAGTGCGGATCTATAAGATTTGGGATTACGCCCGGCGGTGGTATACCAGCCGGTGTTTGGGCCAGTTGTTCAAGCGTAAGGTTGGCAAGTGCGGCGGCTGACATGACTTCAGATGTTATATAGCTTGAATGATGGAGAATGAGCAGAATCAGTTGCGAACCAATAAAGGAAGATTGAAGTTTGAAGCCAGGAAAGAGCCTGTCCATAGATAACGGCGTCGGAGGGTGTCACATGACAGGCCTTGGCAAGCACGACCCCCCTCCCCCCCGGTAGCCTTTTTAGTTAGCGAATGCACATGATACTATACACAAGATGCATGCATATACTGATGTGGTGCTCACAGAGGGCATATTGGTATAGAGCCCGAACCCCGAAACCCGAAGCCTGCCATAGATTGGGGTTCTACAATGACCTTCTACGCCTCTACAGGGTCAGTTAGCATAAACCCCGTCCTAATTGCGGCGGTTAATAGCAGCATCTGAGTAGGTCGCTACTGTGTAATGCTGCGGCTTACTTGGGACCGACATGGGGGGTTATTTATGTACTTGGAGGGGGGAGGGGAACAGCAATGAACATAGATTTATTTTATTTATTAATTACCGGCACAGCTAGCCCGCAGCTTGGCAGAACTAATATTGTAAACTGTGCCACTGACAGGAGCGAACCTCACCCTCAGTGCTCACCCTCACCCTCACTCTCACTCTCACCATCGCCTTAATTAGCAAAGTCGACCTCTACTCTTTACTTCCATTTCCACTTCCACTTCCAACAACTCTTAATCTATCTTTTCTTATTCGAATTGAACACTTCTGCCTAGAATGGCCTCCAAAACTGTCCTCATCACAGGCTGCAGCGACAATGGCATCGGCAGCGCACTTGGAAAAGTCCTTCATGCACGTGGATATCATATCTTCGCTACAGCTCGGAACCTCGCCAAAATGACATGGCTGGAAGGCCTAGACAACGTCACCCCAATTGTACTGGACATCACTAAGCCCGCCGACATCAAGACCGCTGTAGAGACAGTCACAAAGGCCACGGATGGCAAGCTTGATCATTTGATCAACAATGCTGCGAGAAACCACTTCATGCCAGTTCTAGACGTGCCAGTTGATGCAGTGCGCAATCTCTTCGAATCCAACTACTTCGGACCGCTTTCAGTCACCCAGGCATTCGCACCGTTGCTCATCAAGGTACGAAGATCCCTAGAAACACATCTATTTACGGGGCTAATACGTAGCGTACTGTAGGCGAAAGGACAGGTTTCCTTTATCACATCAATTTCTGGATACGTGAATACACCATGGATGGGTAAGTGTTCCTCATCCTCGATAAATCCGGATACTGAAAATCAAAGGTCTCTATGCCTCATCCAAGCGCGCCATTGAGGTCGTGGCCGATACCCTCCGTCTCGAGTTAGCTCCCCTTGGCGTAAAGGTCCTTACTGTAGTAACCGGCGGTGTTAAATCAGCGGGTCAAACATACTTTGACGACCTGAAGCTCCCCGGGGGATCGCTCTACAAGGATGTCGAGGAAATCATTATCAGCAGAGCAAAGGGGGCCGATGGTATGCCTAGAATGGATGCTGCCGAGTACTCCAAAGCCGTTGTAGACGAGATAGAGAAGGGTATATCTGGGAAGTTCTGGTATGGTGAGTTTGCGGAGATGGTCAGGCAGGGTACAACGGCTGTGGCTGTACCGCTCGAAGCTATGGTAAGTCTGACCCTAAAGCAAAGCTTATTGCGAATGAGAAACGCTAATTTGAAATAGGATTCCCAGATGATCCAGGGAACAGGACTTGATACTTGGAAGCTATAGGGACCGAATTTCTCTCAGGTACTTGATACATACATACATCTTTATAGCACAACAGCTTTCTCGTATCATCTACAAACGGTTTACTGCTTTTAACGTATTACATGTATTGCGACTCTTACGACCGACGGGTCTCCTAACATACATTAGGCATTGTCAGGTTCCAAGTAGTGTCGAGTCTGTTATGCCGAATTCTAGGTTAAAAGCTTGATTACTGAGCTACCTCATCTGAGTAGCTATCAGTCAAAGAACGATACGCGTGGACGATTACGCCAACCGTTAAGACACCTCACCCATGCCACTTCACTGCACCTAATCCGAATACATTGTCTTTTATATAATCCTAACTTCCGAGCTGCAATTTAACCGTTTGCTAAATTCATATTCCTACCGAGCATGGGGCAAGGAGCATGGAGCATTTGCTACACCCCGGGAGGGATATGTTCGGAGTCCGAAGAATACTTGCATATGCAGCAAGGGTATATATGCGTGATTAATGCGAGTACTAGCAAGGGCGACATACTCACGTGCAAGGCAGGACCCGAAAACACACCCTAGGCTGACTTGGTCAGCTAATATAAAAATGAAAAGCTAGCGGCGCTAAGTGTCTAGAACAAAAATATAAGGAACACTCTTTGTTAACTTATGAATTCTCAAAACAAACTTCAAGACTATTGAAACTTTGAACACACAGTGTGAAATTGACTCGCCTATCGAAAAAGAGATGAGTCCCCAACCCTTCGCATCAATTGGCTTATCAGAATCCGCTGGACTGGCCTTTGGTTTTCTCGCGGTTGTCTACGTTGGGATATTACTGCAACAAGTGAGTGGATATAATTGCGACTTCGTAGACCGGTGATTGACATGTTATCCTAGGGAGGGTTGAGGAAACTTGGAAGCATTGTGCATGACTTTGTTAGTACTTGTGTCAGCCTTTCTGATTCTGCTATACTAACCGCGTTAGAGCAATGGACGATACTATAAGCCATGGAAGACCATAGACAACTTCACAGTGCTTTCTACAAAGAAACACATAGCTGAGCTGAGCGAGGCGAGCGTTCTCTCGCAGAAAGCTGTGTATGCCGATGTAAGTTCAAACCAACGCCATTCTAGAGAACCTCCTAATAGGCTTCAGATGTTTGGTTTCAAACATACTATGAATGGAATTGATCACAATAGTTCGGATCACAGAGTTATTCGTACGAGATTGTATGCGAGGCTTTTGCAAGTCAATGGGCCTGTGTACCTTAATGGTCTCTTTCCCCTTTTGAAGGAAAGTCTGAATAAAACGCTTCAAGTTGAACTTCGGAACGGGCGACAGGTTAACGGTATGATGATAGCGTGTACTGAAGAGGTTTGGATGATGCTCTAACTCAAGTCAGATGGTCTATCGATCTCTGTAGCTCCAACAGCACGCCGGCTAGCGTCGAAGCTAATGGCCGTCGTCTTCTACGGCGACGTACTCGGTATGTATACCTTTCCAGGCATGTATTGACGACCACTAATTCCTTTCTAAGCTTCCGATGAAGACTTCTTCGAGGCACTCTTGAAATATCCAAAGGATATGATCAAGTGCATGGCGGCCTTCCAGCTTACACCCTCTTGGATGTCCCCGTAAGCTTGATTATCTACTGCTGCATTCTTGTTAGTTCTAACTATATTAGATACATGCACGCAGTTATCACAAGTCGTGGAGAGGCAATGCACAAGATCCAAGCACGCCTGCGGGACATAATGGGAACTGGAAGAAAAACCTGGACTGAGCCTGAGAAAACGAAAACGGTAGACAACCCTTGGTCTAATTAAGTTTAAGATACACGTATTAATAACATATAGCTCACAATAGCCCACAACATGACCCAAATGACTGATGACAGCGATTACTGGGATCCTGAACTTTTATCTCAATCATTGCTTGGTATATGGTTCGCCGCTGCTCATCAGCCATGGATGTTTCTCGACTTTGTGCTTCTCGAACTCTGCGCTCGCCAGGACTGGCAGAATGCCATTCAAGAAGAAATAGACACGTTAGCTCCATCAAACTACGATCAACTGGAGAAGCTTCCATTACTCGACAGCTTCATTAAGGAGACAGTTCGGTTGAATCCTCTGGACAAGTGTAAGTAATCGACATCTGACAACGAGAGTACCGACATACGGCTTATGATTATTCTTATTATAGTTGCCATTCGTCGAAAGGCGTTGGAGCCGTACACCTTCCAAGGCGGTGCACCCTCAGTTCCCAAGGGCGGAACCGCCTGTGTATCAGCATACGATCTTATGCACGACACGAGGCACTATCCTAGCCCAAATAGCTTTCAAGGTGCACGTTTCGTTCCGAAAAACACAGCTGCGCCGCAAAGTAAATTCACAGAAATATCGGAGAAATTCCCCGTCTGGGGCTATGGATCACTTGCTTGGTATGCTTCTATATCTGGTGCGACAACGTTTTCATGTGTACTGACTTGTGACTGAATAGCCCTGGTCGTCTCTATGCCTCTTTGATCATTAAGATTATCATCTCCGAGATATTGATAAAGTACACCATAAGACTTGAGAACGATAAGGAGAGGACGAAGTGGTATTGGGAGAGCTTTACTATGCCATATGAGTCGACACGGGTTGTTCTAAAGGAGCGTCACCACGCTTAGATTATCCTGCTGTGTAACCTTAACAATTCACGGGATATTTTTTGAGTTCTTCCCGGATCGGACGCCCTGGCACCCCCTTCACAAGTACTACTGCTACAATAAAATAAGCACTATTTCTTTTCGCAAATGTCGATCATGGACGCTATATTTCTTTACCCTTATCGTAGCGGCTTTTGCTCCATTTATGCTCCTTGTACAGCGCCGCCTACCTAAAGGCGCCCTTAGATTCCCCTACATCAACCTTGTCCGCCTCGACTACGCCTCATGCTTCCTCTATCGACAGGTTCGGCTAGCCCGTCCGCTTGAGGTCCTCCAGCCGCGGCTTGACTACTATCTCGTGCCTCCTCCATCCCACTCTCGACACGTTCGGCTAGCCCATGCGCTTGAGGTCCTTCATTAGCAAGCCTCCTCTTCCTCCCACCTACCGCGACCCTCTGCCCCGTCTTTAAATCTCACATAACCCCCCTCTATTCTTTTAAATCTTTCTTCTTCAGCCATGCAAACTGCAGGTGACGTACAGAACTCAGCCGAATAATCTTCCCGATTATCGTCCTATTATTATTAGGAACTTGTACCTTACCATTATCTGCGCCAGTCTCTGAGAGAGATGCAAGTAAATCAACGTAGAGAGCGGCATTGTGGTGCTCAAGCACGCTAAACCACGCTGGACTTGTGCATCTATTTAATACTAGGCTCCCAAGTTGCAACAGCAACACTAACGGCCTAATGTCTCCGCTTGCGCACTGTCCGTAGTAGCCTTTCCATAAAGGCTTTTACTGCATTACTGCCTTCTGTTACGTAGTTGTGCGCTTTATCCAGCGCAATAATCTTTCCACATAGTGTCTGCCAGATGAATACAAAGAGGCAGGTGTCGAATAATACGCAGGTGGAGTCAGGCTTAATGACAGGACCCGTTAGATCTACAATGGTGAGAGGCCCCGAGGTACCTTTTAAGAAATCCTTCTTGGTGTTAGCTAAGGGGGTTTCTAGTTCCGCTGCGTTTCCTGAATAATTTCCAGCAGGTTGCCATCCTAGCCGCGGGCAAATTAGGTGTCTGCTAGCTGCCTAACGGTGATTATTGCACCCCCGGGTTTCTTCGCCTCCTCCACATATGCTCTTTTCAGTCTACCGTAGTTGCTTAAGCTTACAAGCATGGTCGTTGGAACATTGGTGCAAAGGCAAGCGGCTCTACACACTCTACTACCTTGACATCTATCGTAATAAAACACTAATCTAGTAAGTGGATAAGGATTCAGTCTAATTTAAGCAAGGATTGCTTTATTAGTTACAAGGCAATTCTCGAGCATACACGATAAAGAGTGCGATTTTCCAGAACCTCAAGAGCCGCAAAGAAGGGCAGACTAAGGCTAATTAGTATCAAGAAGAACTCGGGTTTGTGTTGCACTGTTAGGAAAAGCTGCTGTATTGTTGGAGCCGTTGTTACCCTCTGGGACAAAGCCTAAAGCTGCGTGGCCTTGTTAAGCTTGTTGATACGGTTCAAAGTGCCCCTTCCCTTTCCACCAAACCAGAGGTGCTGTTCTTAAGTCTTCTACCGCTGGGTTGGATAGATTGATTCCATTAGGGCCAGAGGTGTGCTGGCCATCTTCTAGTATTAGTTGGTACCGGATTGGCTCCATTTAACCCTCCATAGTTAACAAGTTCCTACTATCAATTAATTAAATCACAGTTAATTATGAAAAAAGCAATTAATTATTGGAATATAATTAATTACCCAATTAGGGTAATGCCTGCTTGCTAAAAGGTCTAGTAACTATAGTAATAACAATAGTTATGTTATATAACTATACGTATAATTACGGTGCTAGAATAAAGATAATTATATTTCTACCGACTAAGCTAATTTAAGAGATAGCTGCTAATAGCGTGCGTGGTGTAATACTTAATCAGGCTTATTAGGGGCCCCGTTAGCAAGTCCCACAACTACACCACTGCCCCTACGGTCGAATCAGAGCTCTAGTTTCTCATTAATTTGCTAAGCCCCTGCCTATGAGCCGCGCTATGAACCTAAGCAGGGGGATAGGGAGAAGGCTGTATCTACTTGGAGACGCAGGTGACTATTTACTTCTGGAAACCACAATAGAGTTGGACGATGTTGTACAGAATTAGAGACTAGTCACCCTTCTTGCAGTAAGACCATTGTCCCAAGACGGCGACACGACTACATTTTCAGAACGACTCAGCCCTGTCGCAAATCTCACCCAACATGAAGCACGCCCTCCAGCACCTTGGGTTCTCTTAGCAGTGATCATCCCTCGCACGGAGTGACATGAGCCATCAAATTGCATGCGGCTTTCACGCCGATCCCAAAATTGTCCCTCTCTAGCTCGAAGTCCCCGGCCGTAGCACCCTTGATGGCGAAAGTGAAGTCCTGAACCAGTGCAGCGAGAAGTAAGTACATCTCGGCCCAAGCTAGACTACATGGTAGTCCGATGTGTCAGTAAAGGATATTCTAGAAGAAGGGAGAGAAGGCAGTGAGTCGAAGAGAAATAGAACTCAACTCACTGCATGCCGAGGCAAATCCTTGTGCCTCGCGAAAAGGGAGCAAACTTGGAAGAGGCCGCTCCCGGAGGGGTGGAATCTATCCATCGATCCGGGTTGAAGTGCATTGGATTGGGATACAACTTTTCGTTAGTGTGCATCAATAGACTAGTCATTCCGACAGGCGTCCCGGCAGGAATGCACCACTTGTCGTAGAAGAGGTCTTTGTCCGTAATACGTGCAGCGCGTGAGGCGACTGCAGGATTGAGGCGCATTCCTTCCATTATGACAGCGGTGAGATATGGCTGCTGCTCGAGTTTCTTTAACGCGATGGGCTCGGACGACTCGGTTCGGATCGAGGCGATTTCTTTTCTCAGTCGTGCAAGAACCTCGTCATTGCTGTAAACATGGTAGAAGATCAGTCTTAGGGTGTTGGCGGTGGTTTCGAAACCTGCCCCAGTCACGGTAGCTATTTCCTCAAAAACTCGTTCAAAGGTCTTTTCCGCGGGTGGAAGGGCGGAGTGGAGAATGGCGTGGACTATGGTGTTTTGATCTTTGTTGTCAGAAGAGGAAGATTGCGCATCGGTCATCGTATCTCTTGCGTCTTGTTCGGATTGCTGAAGATAGCGGAGGAAGGCTTTGGTGCCTTCGTCTGCCATCTTCATGGCCCAGGGGATGGGTATTGCCCTCATTGTGGGACCGAACCAGCGTACATGTTTGGTCGTTGTCCAGAAAACACCTGCGCCTTGAGAAGCGACTGATAAGCCAACACCAAAGTCTTCGAAGCCAAGCTCATTGTACTCTTTGCCGATAATGTATTCGTTTGCATTGTCTCGCGTAAAGGCACTGATGGCCGCGCCTAGGTTAAAGGTTGTCCCGGCGAGCTTCGAAATGCGCTGGCAGAGCTTGTCGACATTACGGCGTAGTAGCTGTCGGCGAGCAGCAACACTTGGCTTGGAAAAGAAGGGGGCAATGGCACGGCGGCGGGATTTGTGGGCATCGTGGTCTGTAAAGGTGAATTAAAGGGACATTGTCATAAAGGTAGGTTTGGTGGGAGATGCAGTACCGGAACCGAAGATGGTGGAGTTTTTAGCGCCGAAAGCATCGTATGCCCATGAATACTTGTTCCAACGGCCATCGGTGCGATATAGTGTGTCGAAGAATTCTGGATCGATAACATGGAGTTCGTACGGACTGATGCGAATGATGGGGCCGTATATGGTGTGCAGCTCTTGGATCTTTGAGGTATATTGTCCACCTAGAATAACGTCATAGTAGCCCTCGTACCAGCGCGAGACGGCTGCTATTCTGGGACCAGGAAAACGAGCGAGAGGATGGAGAAACAAGCGGTAGAAGGCAAGGGTGCAGTAGTAGGCGATAGCCGCTCCAACAAAAATAGGCCAGTTGATGTTGAACTCCATCGCGCAAGTTCTGGGGTTGAATGAAGACGGAATCTATTGTGAATCAAGTGTGGCCACAACAAGTTAGGCGGCACAGCAGAACGAGGCACTTGGCGCCACAGTCCGAAAGAAGATTCCTTCCAAGGTAAACGCAAGTGAAGACACTATCCCCGATCCGCCTCTCAGCCTTCTTGGCCAAGTCTGTGCCTTTGAGATACAAGGACAAGCGCTAGCTAGACTGATAAAACGTAAGAAGCGGGTGAGAGGCGGCGTGGTAGGTAGCAGTCGAACAAGTCATACTATGGAGTACTAAATATGCTACCAGAAGTTGTTATTCGATAACTGACCCCATCCACCTAAAGCCTTTTACTCCGTTCTGTACAACTCTCACCATGCCGGGAATGGAATAACAGTTACGTGCAGCTTTATATGCCTCTGTTAGACCCTGAATTGTATAACTGGTATTATCGCATGCACACAACCTGTCCTAATCCTAAACGTCTCTCTAAACTCGGACACAATGAAATGAGACACTAACAAATCTCTAGGTGGGCGACATGCGGCGGTTCTTTGGGGACATATCCATTGGTGATTTGTTCAATATGTGTATCATTCGACGGAAACACCACGAGTGCGAAAGCCTTATGACTGAATGTGTGTTCGAGCAGTGAATCGAGGTCTGCCACGACGATATTAGATACCTCTTTCCTTTGACTGATGGGACGTAAATTCCCACACGGTTCAATGTTAGCCTGGTCGCCTGTCCCAAACCACCCGTCTTGTGAAGGAAAGGCATTCGCGGTGGCACCGCATCTGGATCGTCGCATGTATTGCGTCAACCATGCGATAGGTTACAGGAGGTGCTACTATATCAATAGTGAACGAGATATACCACAGCTCACCAAGACGGATTAGGGAAGATTCAGAATAACACTTGATTGGGCACATTCCAAGCTTGACTGTGGTGTGGAATATTGAAGTAAATCTTATCCCGCCGCGTTCAGGCCCGGGCTTCTTTGATAACCTCCAGCGATGCCATGATCTAGTTTACAGACTAGAGACATGTTCTTTCAGAAACTCCTCCTCGGCCTCCGTATTCGTACGGCCCAAGAGGGCATTTCTAGTGGGGTATCTTCCAAACCGCTCCAATTGCTGCAGGTGCCTCTTTGACGCCGCAATACCCATGTCGGTCCATTTGTGCTCTTCGTCGCTCACACACCTCGGCTTCAGGGCCTCAAACAGGCAACGCGCCGCAATGAGTGAGATTAGGCTCTCCTGGTGCATGAGCGGCATGTAGAAGGTCGACGCCTGGATGACGGTCACCTGCTTGTCGAAGTCCCGAGCGATGGCGTTGGTGGCGGTCTCCCACGCCTTCGCATCAGCGCTGAAAGCGTCCGAAGAGCCACGGAAGATGTTTCGCGAGAACTGGTCCAGCAAGGCGACGAGGGCAAGGCTGGCCTCTGCCTCAGTAGCCCAATTGTCAAGCTCGTTGCGGCGGGCTTTCAGGACGAGGTCGCCAAACTCAGACTTCAATTGCTCATCGAGACCTTTGGGAGCGATAATCCATTCCATTGGAGGGCGGTTGAACCAAAACGCAACCACACGCTTGACATCAGGATTCATGATACGTAAGTTTGAAGCCACAGACTGGTGTCGGATAGCCGATGAGAGCGTTCGGATCCTGGCCAGCTATAGTCTGTTAGTCACTCCGTTCTCTTGCGTGCAATATCGTACAAACTTACAGTAGAGAGAGAGTGCTGGATAAACATAAACCTATGTTCCTTGTGTTGCTAGGTTAGTGTTGGAGGCAAGGTCTTAGATACTATTTAGTTCGCTAGTGTCACATGACAAGCCTTGGCATGTTAGGGCCACCACCCACCTTTCACAGCCACAATGTAGACCAGAGTCTTGAGATATACAAAAAACGCTATATACAAAGATTCAGAACATCATATCCAGCCGTTTAGAAATCAAGTGCGATTTTGGCGATTTCTATTGCATTTTTAGGTCACCCAGATACTGTCCTGACCTTCCTCGGCATATACTTGTCCCTACAATATATTCTCGATATCACATTACATTTTTCATGACACAAAGCATTACGTAGTTTAAGCCAGATATAGTATTATCAGGATTGATAGTATATTGCAGACAGAGTACTGTCTTGACACCTGATACAATTTAAATTGCTGATGTATGCGCTACTCGGACCTTTCTACAAGATTTGCCTTGTTCAATCATTGTCGGTTAAAAGCACCAAAACGCGATGTAACTAGTGCCTACAATGGCTTGCGTCCAACGGTGATGAGCATGTCCATAGTGAGCGACACACCTTGTTCAATCTCTTTCCCGGCTTCAGTCCAGAGTTGCTCCCAACTCTTGTCCGTCCCAACCAAGCAACCGTTACGTACCGCAATCCGTGAGACATGATGAAGCGTCATCAGCAAGGAGTCAGTCATTGCTTTTCGCAATTCCTTCTTGGCGTCCATTCTCTTGTGCTCAAGAACCTCCAAACCGTGCTCCTGGAAAATCTTCCCTAGATTCTCAATCCAGGAGTACTCCAGGTTCATCGCTTTCCGAGAAGAGTCCAGAGCATTTTTCAACATCTCAGTGGTGGCAGAAATGGATACAGAAGAGTCCTGGTGGACATCTCCTGGTGCCACACCCTTCCAAGAGCCCCCGTCAAACTCGTCCCACTGTAGATACCCTCCAGGCTTCAGCATTTTGAATGCGTTACGAACTAGCGGTCCAGGGTCATTGTTCTTGACGACTCCTGTAAACACCCGCACATGAACAACGTCATATTGCCCAATGTGTTCATCGGGAACATTCTCGGCAAATGCGTCGAGTACTCCCAGCTTAACATTGTTGGGTAGATTTTCAGGCGCAGGGAAGTGCACTGGCGAAAGATCGAACCCCACCAAGGAGACATTGCTCATGTTGCTGTTTTTGAATTTGGCGTCCAAGGATAGTAACCAAGCTCTGCATGATCAGTTAAAATATGCCTGATATATCATAGTACGCACATACCCATTACCGCACCCGTGATCGGCAATTTTGGTCTCGCCATCGCTTTTTAGGGAAATGGCAGGGTGGAGATCCCATCCAAGTTGCATGTTCCATAACCACTGCTGCAAATGAAGCCTTTTGTGTCTTAGCTCAAGGTCTTGATCCAGAATTACCTTATGACTACATACCGTCCGGATTCATCAAACCCGTGAGAAATAATGTAGCTTTTTCGGAGATCAGCCATAGTGAAATTCTAATCTGCTGTGTAGTTGTCGGTGAAGTGACGAACTCAAGGAAGCTGTCATTGTTTAAGAGTCTGGGTCTGCACCTTTATGTGGGGAGTCTTGTTGATTACTAGGGTACTGTGCCATATGCACACATACGAAGGAGCTCGTATTGTATGAGTTCCCACCCCCATGCATGTGCGTGCACGACCCAGGTGGGAACTCAATTAATAGTAAGCACCTAGCGTGCTCGAAATTGATTGGGTACCAATGTAAGGTGTTACAGCCTCCTGCATGCAGGTGGGATGTGCAGTCTTGAACCCCGAATCATCTGCGGATGTATGCAACTCGAGTCACATGAAACCCGGCGTAGAATTGGTCATGTTTTCTGACAGCATCCCGTTTATCAATAATCCTTCGAACACCTGGCCAATGCCCTTCTCCACCCTTTCGCATCTTCATTTTGCTCACCATAAGATACAGTGTCGTCTTCTACTTCATCAAGTTTTTTCGAAAGCCCTATCTTCAAGAACGATGAATGCCAGTAGTCAGCCGCGTGGCTTTCCGGGGGTCCTGCCACCTCCGCATGGTGTAACCGCAGATGTCAATTTCACACAGTCGAGGTGGAACTTGATTACGCAAATATGCTGCATTGTTGGAACGACCCTCTTTATTTTCCTTCGATGTTACGCAAAATACATCGTCTCACTAGAATTCTATCTAGATGATTGTACGTTTTATTACAGCCGGACTTGAATTAAATTTATGTACTTACAGATCAAAGGGGTATCAATTGGCGCTTGGGTATGCTTTTACAGAATCAAGTTTGTCTCTTCTCCGGATTGACTAACAAATAATTAGGTATTCTCCGTCACCTACTGCGCACTTAGTCTTGCCTGTGGGCCTCTAGGAATAGGCATTCACGCATGGCATATCACTCCAGACAGGTTTCTCCGACTCTTTAGAGTAAGTGTCTCTGTGTCTTAAGGACCCTTCAGACTACAGGAATAATGTATATTCAGATCGGATACGTTATAGAGGTCCTTTACGGCCCAGCTGCCTTTGTTACCAAGCTCGCCATCCTGCTACTTTTCATACGTGTATTCCACATTAAAAAGAGATTTGTAGTTGTCGTAAAGATCATCATGGGCATACTCACTCTATATTACATTGCGATTACTGCTGTCAAGATCTTCATCTGCAATCCGGTGGAGAAATTCTGGAATCACCCAATTCCAGGAACCTGTCTCAACAGCAACCTGATTTTTATCAGCGATTGTATAGTTGCTCTCATCACAGATTGTGTGATTTTAGTCGCTCCAATGCCAGTTATCTGGACATTACAGATGAACACTAAGCAGAAGCTTGGTAGTAGTTTTGCGCTGGCTGTTGGGGCTATGTAAGTAGTGTTCTCCTAGTAATCCGAGTGGCCGACTATGCTAACACATCCAGTGCCTGTGTGGCAAGTATAGTTCGTCTCAAAGACTCAGTTGAGACGAAAGACAACCTTGACAAAAGCTATATCTTTGAACCAATCTTACTTTATAGGTACTGCCAAACTGTACCAAAACCTTCTCTTAAAGCTCCTCGCTGACCTATTGTTGTAGTTCTGGCGAGATCGCCATTGGTGTCATTTGTGGCTGTATCCCCGTTATACCTTCGTTATATCGCTATTATCACAAGAAGTTTACAGCTGTCTCCGTTCTGGATAAGAGTAGTCAGGGACAGTCATCAAACAGCTACAATGGCATGGTGCCACTCCAGGACTACTCGTCGCGTGAATATATCAATGTTCCATAGTGGTTATATGTTGGGCTTTACACATAGAGCAGACTTTTGTGCGAGAATCTGAGATACATAGCCATAATTCCATTTTTATTGTACCACGCCCCCCTCGAAACGCCGCAGAGCAGTTTTAGAGGAGCCTTATTTTCAATAGTAATCAGGAAAAGAGATATCCCAACCAGAATGGCATTTTCATTTTGAAGCATCTCCTAATAGTTCCCTTGAGCCTTGCATCTAACAGCCATTTTCCGTACCTGAACTATAAAACGCTTAGTACTCCCTATGGTTACTCCCTAGCATGCATTTTTATTCCATGGAGGCGGACCGTCCACAACCTTGGCAACAAAAACCCCGTTCCAGATGGCATTAACTATTTTAGCTGACGTCGGACTTGGATAACCACCGTCCGATAGAACAATTACCGCCCAGGACCATGAAAGCCCACGCCGGGAGGCACCATAGGGACTATTGTTTCTGTCCGGTCTACCATACGCACTACATAACCCTCATTGACCCTTATATAGCTCTATCGTCTCATCGTATATTCTACACATTATTCTATCTGTGGAGTCAGATACGAGCTGGGGAATCGGGTTCAAACAGAGCGGTAAAACGTATATCTAGTGATACCAGGATCATGTAAGCATGCATCTATATAAGCACAGATAAATACGTAAGCATCCATTTGGATGTTCGAGGGATCATGTGAGCGTCGTTTTACCTGATCGGTTGGAGCAGGTAAGTACCTTACGTGACACCATCTCATTTAGGAACTGCTGCCTACCAGAGAACTAGTGTTGGAGGAAATGCGCAGCAAGGCGGCTTGGAACGCCCGTCGCCTGCCCCACTCATTCTCGCGCCGAGGCGGTTGGCCTAGAAAGATCAATGGAGTAGATAGCGGCTACGCGGGTACTTCGAAGTTCTAGTCCCCGTTATTTTCGCTGCAGCCGATATTACTGAGTGGGCGAAGGATTCCCGCTGCCGTGCCGCCTTACTCGCCCAACGCGCCAAGGTGTTCCACTACTGCATGTGTAGGCAAAGTATTTTGTACGATATGAAATTCCTTGAGTTTAACATGCAGAAACGGACAGACCTTCCTTAATATAGGCATTCGGGGATTAAGATACTTGGCAATAAATCTCTAGACGATTATTCCCAATATGGGTTGACGCTGGCAATGTGCTGTCTTACTGAATGTGCAGGCAGAATACCCCGTACAATATAAAAGTCTTTGAATTTGACATGCAGGCATAGACAGAAGGTCTCTAATACAGGCGTTCGGGCATTAAGATACTTGGCAATAAATCTCTAGACGATTGTTCCTGATATGAGTGGTCGCTGGCCAATGTCTTACTACTTCATGTTTCAATTGTATATGCATGAGATGTTATCGAACGCCGGAAAACCACGTACACAAATCTCTTCTTGCCAAGACTCGGAGCCTAGCCTGGAATAGATCTAGAGATGCACAGTACTAGACTACCCCGAAATATAGGGAGGATTGAAAAAGGCTGCCAGCCTACGATAACTTCGGAGATACACGATGCTGGACTAGGCCGCAATATAGGGAATCAAGAAGGGCTGCTAGCTTGCCAGCATTCCAGAGCTGCAACATGAACTGGGGCGGACCTGCCAGCAAGGGTCCAGCCCTTGTATCAATTGCTAAATAGGAACATGGTTGTTTTACATTCGACCCTTACACGTGTGGCCGAGGATAATGCTAACGGTTACCGCTTAACTACATACAGAAGGTGGGAGTAAGCACCTTGAAAGAGTGTTGCAGCTGTATGCAAGGGTGAAGCCGCATTCCCTGTAACACATATACACTTCAATAAAACTATACATGAGACCCAACACTTCTGCCACCCTGCTTACAGTCCTTACTCTCCACAACTCCAGAACAGCCCTTGTGAACTCGTCTACGATATTGGCGACCAAAGTTCCGGCCGTACGCTACCCAGTTTGACAATATGTTCCTTATTGCTGCAATTACAGCAGTATCCTCAGTATGTCGCGAACGAAGCTTGTCTTCCGATGTTTGGACAATCTTCTTACATGTTTTAGTTATCTTTACTGATAGTATATCGGCTCCATTTTCATCCATTAGCAAAATATCCAGGACCTTTGGTAGGAAGGATCACAGACTGGTACTCGGTTTATCATTGTTTTACTGGGGACAGACATCTTGACTTTGTCCACCTACATGCTAAATATGGCCATGTGGTACGGTATGGACCAAATAGGCTCTCTTTCAGTACTACCGAGGCCCTTCAAGCTATCTACGGCTCCCGTGCAAATACCAAAAAATCTTTCTGGTACGAGGCAATGTTACTCTTTATGAAGGTACCGAGTACACATGCTACAATAGACAAGTCACAGCATTCCAGAAAGCGGCGCATATTGTCACGAGCACTTTCGGATCGTATGATGCCCGTCTATGAGAGTGGCTTTCTACAGCTCCTTGATGAATTCTTAAAGCGCTTCGAGCCCTCTTCGACCTTGAACAACCCAGGCTTATCACCAGCCTTCGATATCTCCCGAGAGTTTACCTTGTTTAATTTTGATTCAATGGGACAATTCTGCTTTGGGGAGAGCTTTGGTTCTTTGCAGAACCCCAAGAACGCAATGATAGTGGAGAAGACGCACGAAGGATTTCGGGGGCTCAACGCAGTATGTTGCCCAGAATCGACTACAATATTGGAACCGCGAACTAACAATTCTTTGCAATCCTAGATTGGATATATGCCTGGGCTCTCATGGCTACAGCTCGATGCGCTGATGTATAAAACCAAGAGAATCTTGGCGGAATACGAGGCATATGCGGCTGCACTATCCCGCAAATGCATCCAGAGGTCCGATCAAAGTACCGAGAAAACTGGCCAAAGTCGATGTGTTTTCGATATTCTTTATTCGATTTCGAATCAGCCCGGCGCTGATGGATTTTCATTGCCGGAGCTACAGAGCGAGAGCAGTCTTTTGGTTACAACTGGTACGAGAACTTCAACGATACCATGTCTGGAAAATTGATTTTCGCAGGTACCGATACCACGGCTGGCGCACTTTCGAACCTAATGTTTCATCTCCTCAACAACCCAGAGACCATGACAAGGCTTACGGAAGAGATTCGAAGCTCTTTCTCGGACATATCGGAAATCCGTATGGGTGCAACCCTCAATAGTTGCGAATATCTGGCAGCTTGTATCGACGAAAGCTTGCGATTGAGTCCGGTTATAGGAGGATGTCTAATGAGGGAAATACTCTCAGGAGGCATGAAAATAGATGGAGATCAGATACCACAAGGTATAGATGTCGGAGTACCTCATCATGTCATTATGCGAAGTCCAGACTATTACGATTCTCCTTGGGAGTACTGGCCTCAACGTTGGATGTCTTCAGAGACACCAGAAGATCGAATACAGAGGGCTCGTGCTGCATTTTGCCCTTTTGGGATTGGAACTACTGGTTGTGTTGGAAGAAAATGGGCACTCATCGAAATGCAACTTACCATAGCGCGTCTGCTATTTCGGTTCGACATCAACATGATTATGCCAGAAACTGGAAAAGGATTATCAGCTACGGAGCGGTTGAGAATTCGAGAGCAAAAAGAGCTGGATTGGTTTGTTGTTTCAACCACAGGACCAATGTTGAAATTTCAATTAGCGAAGACTTCTAAGGGTTCATAAGGCTACTGTAGATGATTACTAGCCTGGTTTCTAAAAAAACAACTTGAATCAAATCATGAACTTATCCAGCTTCGTATCAAAGAGTTACCTTTCTTGTCCTAGAAACATCACGTCTTTCCTTTGTCCATATGACCGTGATTTTCAAAAGATAAGGGAGTTCCGAAACAGAGAGGGGGGGCACTATGGCTGGAATCTTGCCAAGGAATGCCAACAGATAATACATATTTAAGATCCGGATGCGGCTTCACTCCTACACACAGTTGCAACGGCCATGTAGGGGTCGAATGTAGAACAATATTTCTGGTCAGCGATTTTTGACATTCGACCCGTACATAGTACCTGGATAAGGATAATGCTGAAGATTACTGCTTAACTATATACAGAAGGTGGGGGTAAGCACTCGCTTCGTAGCGGAACGGCGCGAAACGACGTTGCAGCTGTACAAGGGGGACTCATGGACTCATGCACGGGTTTCCCCCTCCCTGTCAGTCTTGATCCCTTGTAACACCGCGCTTTGACCTTCGTCGTATGTGTGAGGATCAGTACTGTGGGTCGGTCTCTACATGGTAATTTCTCAGCTGCGGCATCCCATCCTGCGTCAGGGGTATTACCAGAAAACCCGATAAACTTGTTAAACTTACAGTACACAGACTGGCTCACCCCCAGTCAATATCCAGCGCAGGTGCCATCAGAAACCACTATATTTGGCTGGCACAGGACTAGTTCTAGATGGCTGAGGCCATCATCCTGGCTCGCACAGGCGCAGACGTCTTGGAGGCCTGTAGCGTAACAAGTCTTCGCAGCGATGTACAGATAACGGCTGCATACACATAGGCGTAGCTAAAAATGAAACTGCGCCTCATCTCCAATCCCGTTGATAAATTCTCGTAGCCGAATCCTAGGCGTCACGTATGCTTTAGATGAGTAGGGAAATTCCATGCTATATAAGTTCTTCATTACGCACTGTCAGCCGGCGGGGAACGTTATCTATCTGCTGATATTATCTTGGAGCATATCTGATTTGGGCGACCATCTATTGCGAGAAACGAAAGTCATCAGCGACGATACCCTTGTCCATGTCGGCATCGAGAACTTCAACACCAACAATGACGAAAACAAATCCAACGAGCTCAAGAAAGATTACTTGTCTATTTTTTCTCACCTGGGCGGATATCAAGACCGTGTATCTCTTCGTTCGCAACTACAATGCGATCATCGTTATGTGGTCCACTGTTGGAGCCATATGCTCGCGGCGTCTTACTCATGGGCACCATGGCACCTTCGACTATTCTGGAATCATCCCATATTCTTTTACCGAACTCCCTGAAGTATTGAGGAACTTGTTGCTCCCCTTCGTGTGGATCACCTTGGTCACGATATCATTCAGTATCTCCAACCAGCGGCTCCCATCAAGCATCCGAGAAGACAGCCTGAATAAACCATGGCGGCCAATACCCAGTCAGCTTATTACGCCGCAGAAAGCTAGCGTTTTTCTCATGATTTCCAACATCACGGGCTTCATTTTCAGCTGGGTCGTCGGCGCCAACAAACTCTATCTTATTCAGATGATTGTCTCATATCTGTACAACGACAGGGGCGGCGGAGACAGCCACTATGTGATTCGGGATTTTCTAAACGGAATCGGCTTAACCACTTGGGCCTTCGGTGCCACAAGTGCTGCGAAGGGACCTAGTTTTGCTTTCTCTAACTCGGATCTAGTCGCTGGAACTATCATGATCCTTGCCATCGCAACAACCAATGGCATTCAAGATTTCCGCGACCTGTATGGGGATCGTATATGTGGCCGTGGCACATTCCCGCTACTTATCGGCGAAATGAAAGCACGCTATGTCCTTGCCATGGTTATACTCTCGTGGTCATTTGGAACTGTACCGGTTTTGGATTTACCACTCATCTCCATACAGACCGTTCTGGGGATGATTATAGCGCTACGGTTAGTCTTTTTTAGAGAATGCAAATCGGACAAGACGACTACGGAGCTTTGGTATGGATGGTCTGCTATGCTACCATTGACTCTGATCAGATAAGCGGGGCTTAGAAGATACAGCAAAGGGGTTTTATATCAGAGTGCTCGTGTATATATAGTAGTATAGAAACTATAACGTTATAACTAGATATGCTATAGGTATTTGTTAGTTATATATGACGAGTAATGTTAGGAGTTATAAAAATGGAAGTAGGCGAAGCCAAAAGAGGAATACCTTACTTGATTTTGGAAATTAGTAAGCGTGTATAGCGTATACGATGGCCGCTAAGCTAACGCTTACAAATCATAATGTTGTTCAAAGCAAAGTAAGCGATGGCACCGCCGCTTGGCAACTTCATCGCGAAAATGGCCTCAACTATCCTCAGTCTACCGCGCCCGGGTGGAGCGGCCAACTTATCAACGGTACCAGTCCAAGGTCCAACGGAAGCCGCTTTTAGCTCAACGTTTGGCGCTCTACTCCCACCCACCAAATACTTAAACACGGTCTTCGGAAAAGCTGCTTACTATGAGATACCTCCCACCTCGCCAGGAATTAGTTCGCAAATACCTGATCGTGTACTTTTCATACACGGGGTGCAGACACCTGCGCTTGGCATGCTTCCGCTTGCCCGTACCTTGCATGAATCGTTTTCATATGCGCATTTCGTTCTGATCGATCTCTGGGGCCATGGACTGAGCGATACTCCTGTCGTCGCACACGACCCGAGCCTCTTCCATGGATTGCTCGACGCGCTGTTGGATGAGTTGGAGTGGCCATCATCACATCTCGTGGGTTTCTCCTTTGGCGGCGCATTGTCGGTAGGATATACTGTTTTGCGCCCATCGCGAGTGCAAAGTTACACGCTCGTTGCACCGGCCGGACTGTTCAAGTCTTCGAGTTTGACGGCCGAGGACAAAAGCCAGTTGCACGGCGACGATGCGGCTGCAGCGCGGAAGTGGGTTTTGGAGTGGCTTGAAGGTGGCGAGTTGGTAGTGCCGAAGGACTGGAGGGAGAGGGCTGCGAAGGGAGAGGTCGTCGCTGAAGCTGTGAGGGAGTGGCAGATCCGTGAACATCCCGGGCATATGGCGACCGTCGTTGGGATAGTCAGAGATGGCGGTGTCATGGATGCTGATGCTGAGTTCGTTAAAGCGCGAGAGACTGGTATCCCGACGTTTGCGGTTTTGGGCGGAACGGATGGGCTGTGTGGTAAAGGAGATCTTGAGCGAGTTGGCTTTATGGACGTCGCTGTTGTGCCGGACGTCGGGCATGGTGTGGTCCGAGAGATGGTGCCGGAGGTTGCGGAGTTGATCGGTGATTTCTGGTCGAAACTCAACCGGATCAGCCATTGAAGCAGTTCTTAGTATCATTACGATTCTGAGTACTGCCTCAACAAACGAAGTAATCTTCACCGCACTACTTGAAACATAGGAACCTTGGCAGACTTATTGCACGAGACAGGTTTGATTGGCTAGGCTGGGGATTGAGTGGTGCGCATTGGCTGTCGAGTCTGGGCAGGAAAAGCATATTAGGTACCCTTTCCCTTCTTTTCTTTTGAGGTTTTTGGAAGGGTTTAACGGGGCCTATCACCACCATGACAAATAGTCTATGGATTGCCCAGTGCTGGTTGTCATCGAGTGGGAGTGTCAGATGTCACGGTGGCTGAAGCATACATGTGATAGGTGTTAGGAATACGTACGTATATTTGCGAGGCTTCCCGCCTGTTACATAGACAATGAACTCGATCACTTGCTCCAACAACAGTACCTAGTGTCCCGTGCGGGAGTCCATCAAGCCTAGAAAACACGGGCTCTTAAAGAACAAACTCTAGGATCCTGCACGGGAAACGGTCAACGGGCATTAAGACAATATCTGGCATCCTATACGGGCGTCTATCCCTTACAAAACTTTGGGCCGGGCACCCACGATGTATCTAGGACACTTAAAAGTATAACACTATGTCACACCTATGTTCTTACTCTTAGGTTAAATAGATAGGCATATTCCAGTTCCACGCTAGTCTCCGCTGTTAGTTTACCTCCGCACCAGCAACATTTGCAGTCCCCAACTCCACGAATTCACTTCAGGCCCGACGCAATCCGGAAATCCAGTACCCTTTCATGAAACAACACAAAACATCTACCATGCCCAGCAGTCAACCGTAAGGGGAACCAGGGCTTTCTCACTCTCTAGTTCCGCCGCGTACTTTTCACCGCCCAGTCTCCACACCAACCCATTTAACCAAAGGTCCCCCGGGCCAAATCTTAACGGTGTAGTAAACTCCCAGCAATCAAGATATCAGCCCGCAGATTCACAGTCCAGGAACCCCAAAATGCGGCCATCTAGAACCACAATATTATAATGCTTGAGATCGCCATGAGTAAAGACGATTGGATGCCGCATTGTTCGCAGTCTTTCAGCAATTCCCACCGCCTCTTCAAACTTTTCCCGAGTTTCGAAGCTATGGCCGGAGATGGAACTGAAGAGGTGGTCGTTGAATTCCGATTCCGATTCACACGGTCCAACTGCATGACTGGGGATGCGCACGCTCTTCACTGCCGTACCTAACACTAAACAGATCTGCTCTTTGCCCCGTGGGTGAAACCGTCTCCGCATGACTTGTGGGTTGCACCGTAGTTCTGCGAAAATGCTCTCCCTCTCGTCATCAGTCATCCCCTCATACAATTCAGCGTCACCCAGGTCCTTTCCCGGTATGCGGGTCATAAGTATTGACATCGGTGCATGAGGTGCGTCGGGATGCTCGCTGTATGAGACAATCTTTGGCACTGGAAAGACTACAGACCGCGCTATCAAGGTTGCCGCTACTTCTTCAAGCCGCGTGCCGTCTGACTATTTTAACACCAGTCTAAATGGAAGGGCCGCGATCTGATTGGTAAACGGAATGCCACACTAATGGTAGGGTTAGTTCGAAAAGGAACAAGGGTAATTGTGAAAGAGTCCAAAAGCTTAACGAACACTTGGAGGGAAAAGGCACGGCGTTGGTGGAATTGACGATGATAGATCAACAGACCCATGGACTTAATGAGGCCAAGTAAAGGTAGGCAAGAGAAATTTTAATACAACGGACGTTGACCAATAATCTGACATTTAAACAGATATATCAGTAATACGCGGAGACGTTGGATAAGATAGAAAATTAGTTATAGTTTTATTGTCATACCGCACTGAACCAGGGCACGAAACTTGAGCCATAAATTCTATCTTCAAGACTTCGCAGACCGAACATGTCGCATTTGAGTATTCTGACGGGCTAGAAGCGATGAAGCCCACGCCAACGAAAAACCGCAAAAATAGCATGGCGATCTTGTTGGTCGGTGAATGCAAGAATCTATGGTTTTGTTTCGGGGACAACTTCAATATCGAGGTTTCCATGACGGGGAGATATTGACGGTCGTACTGCGCCTTAATATGTGACGCGGTATCAATTTGTTATAATGCCCAACTGCAACAATGCCAACGTCTCCGCGGCTCGCCGAAGGATGCAAGTAGTAATGACCGAAAGATGAGCCCGTTCGCAGAAACAAGCCACCCGGATATGGCTACTGACATTAAAGATGTCGACTCGTGGTTGCTGGAGAACTGGATATTCCCAGATCAGAAATCAAAGATATGTTTTGTGGAGGCCGGCCTCTCACGGGTAAGTTTTCAATGGTGTTGTATATTTTCGAGGACGCCAATCGCTCCAATCGCTTTCATCTCAAGGTGAATAGTGAGCACAATGAATAACATCATCAAATATGCGCGCACCTCGCTAGAGAACGTGTAGGGTCTTTGCCGGGAGACGTGTGCTCTTCCGTACAGTCACTGGCGAAACCATTGCCCGCCAAGGCCAGCCGTTCTCTCGGGCTCGCAGCGAAAATCGTGCCAGCAGGCACATTCCCCAACGTCTCCAAGGGTGAAAGTCCCGCAGTTCCGAGTCGCACGCATCAGAGAGCCGCCGAACTCGCTAGACTTGTGTATGCGACGCCGTATCCAACGAGCGGGGCGGGTGATGCCGATTTAGACTGCGACATCGACCGTGTGGGTTTATCTGATATGGTGGTAAGAGTCTCCCTGTAAGAGGGCTTGGTGATAGCATATGTGTGGTGGTTGCGTGTCCGGGGCGTGGGCTTACCGAACTCGTCGAGTCTGCGTCCGGTGAATTCGCGTCGGTGGGAAGTTGGCGTTTTTGTGGCGAGGAGGATCATCCATATACCCGAACATTCGTTATTGTGCCATCAAGATACGAATTAGCCATAATAGTTATTTAGTGGGGATCTTGGCCAGTACGAGACGGCGCGTTTTGCGTGGCTGCAAACTCTCGCAATGATTAGGCCGCGCGCGCTTCCGGAGAGGAGGACGAGGACGAGGACAAGGACGAGGACAAGGACGAAACAGACGAGAGCGTCCAGAAGATCAAAATGCTGCGAATTGCAATGAACATTGGATCCTAATACTACTAAAAGTACGAATTTGACGTTACGTGGATGTACATGTACATGCTTGGTTTCCACCACATAACGTGCATGCATCTCGTATTTTGGACACCGTCGTAACTCGTGCTCTCTATTGGTTCAACAGGCTAACCAAAATATATTGCGGCACCGTTGCAATATAGCGCGGCGTAGCAATTTCGGAGTAATACGGGCGCGAAACCAGACCCATCTTGCGGTGTACATAAGACCAATCCTACACCGTTTTTACCTCTAACATCTCTATCTACTAACGAGCGAAATGGTCGAGCTAAATCTCAACACTACTGGAGAGCAGATTGTGGCGGAATATGGTGCTCATGCTGATGGAAAAACCTGTATGTATATCTACTAGGCAAAAGATCCATTTGCAGGGCTAACAGAACAACGCAGTTGTCGTTACGGGCCCAAGTGCTGGTGGCCTAGGGGCAGAGCTACTCATCACCCTTGCGGCAGCTAAGCCGGCCCACTTTGTGCTCCTTGGTCGAACCGAGTCCAAGATCACTCCGGTGATTGAGAGAATTCGAGCCATCAATCCAGACATCAAACTCACATTTCTACATCTGGACCTTCTGGACAACTCTTCGGTTCGAAAAGCTGCCGCTGACATCAATGCGGCTGTGGATACAATTGACGTACTGATCAACAATGCTGGAGTTGCGGCTAAGAAGCAGTTCAGCCTGAGCAAGGATGGCATTGAAGCGCACTTTGCGACAAACTATCTCGGACACTTTCTGATGACGAATCTCCTTGTGGATAAGATAGTCAAGTCGAATGGCATTGTCGTGAACGTCAGCAGCACGGCCTACACCCTTGCAGAGACTAATACTGATGACCCCAATTTCAATGTATGGAACAATTCAATCGTTCTTATTAGTAGGTATACTAAACTCTTACAGGACGGAAAGGATTACCACCCATGGGTCGCGTATGGCCGGTCGAAGACAGCAAACATCCTGTTCACCTATGCGCTTGCCGAGAAATATAGGGGAGATTTGGTGTCGCTTGTAGCTGACCCTGGAAGTAAGTGTTTGACAGAGCTTTAGGTTATGTCGAATAGGCTAACGAGTATAACAGTGGCGCACGACAGCCAACTTCTAGTCAATAATGCTGTTGACGATGCTTTCCTTGCCGATGGCATCAAATTGGCTGGTGAGCGAATGCCGCCGGGCCATCCGCCACCTATGCCCACACTTGTCTCTATGCAACAAGCCATCGCAACCGGACTTCGAGCTGCTCTTGACCCTGAATTGAAGGCAAGCGCCCCCGCATTTCTCAAAGAGTGCAATATCGCCTCGACTCTTCCGTATGCACATGATAAGGCAGAAGCTTTGAAGCTATGGCACCTTAGTGAGAAGCTCGTTAGAGAGAGGTTTGGTCTGAAGTGATTCTAGTTATACTTTGGACTTGCACTAGCATCTTAGAGCAAGTAATATCGTTTTCTTAGATAAATTGTTAATAGGAGATATAGAGTGCCTATTTCATTACTAGCCTCTACCCCGCCTATGCTAAATAAAGGTGCATGCCCTTACTAAAGAGCGACTCTAGGTAGAGCGTGCAAAGGTCCACGTCTCGTAAGGTGTGCCACCGCTGCATCTAATAACGATAGCTAGAGAAAGCAAGGAATGCTGTTAGCATAGGTAGTAGAGGAACAAAAGGGTTAGGTCTAGGTAGCAGACTTGTAGACGTAGAGAAAACAAAGTAGAGGCTCTCTATGCTTGCATCTAATTAGATTCTTTCCTACTTAGTGTTCCCTACTATATTCTCTAACTAGTGTATTCTAAAATTATTTCCTACTTACTATACTATACTAGAATCTCTAACTAGCCTATTTTAAGATTATTTCCTATATAAAGCTAAATAAATTCTTATTTATAACTAAATAAATTCCTATTTATAGCTAAATAGATTTTTACTTATAGCTAGTATAAGGCCCTAGAGGTTATAGAGACCTAGAAAAGGTATAGATAGATTATATAGACCTTAGGTTATATAGAAATATATATATTATAAGGCTCTAGAGGTTATAGAGACCTAGAAAAGGTATAGTAGGCCTTAGGTTACGTAGAATTACGTATATATATCTAAATTAGTATAAGCTTAGCTTACTACTAATTTATCTTATCTTTATTAGATTAGTTCTAACTATCTATCCTATAATACTATCTTTTCTATCTCTATTACCTAATTATTAACTACTTATCTAAGTAACCTTTTTATTTATATATATTATTATAGGCTGACTTAAAATGCAAACTATAATAAGTACTAATAAAAGTATTATATTCCTTATAAGTCTATCTAGGTACCTATAGAGATTTATATATATGCTTACTTATATATATAGTTAGTCTATAGTATAACTATAGTATAAGTAAGCTGTAAGGCCTTAGTCTCCTCTATAGTTCTATAATTATCTTATAACTAAACTATAACTAAGGCTAGGTAAAGCCTAGCCTATTATATACCCTCTATCTTACCTAAGATTTTTATATGCGTATAATATATACTAAGCTTACTATACGCGTATACTATAGTAGCTGTACGCGTACGTTATAGCTATTATATATATATAGAGTAGAGTAATTACAGCTCTGCTAAGTAAGCTACCTCTTCCTATACTATATAAACCCTAGGTCCTTACATAAATCCTTCCCTAAATAAACTACTCTCTACCTACTCCTACTACTACTACCCCTATTAACTATTCTAGACCCTTTGCGCCCCCCTCTATAATAACTTCTCTTAACAGATTAACCTCTATTACTACTGCTAGCAGCCCCCCCCCTCCTCCTAATAATAATCCCTAGAACGTGCCTTTAGGCTATAATATTAACGTAAGTAATACCCTAATATTATATTATAGTTATAATGCAGATGCTAACTTATATATTTTAGTAAACCCCCTATATTAGGAGAAGTTTTGCAAGCTCTATGCCTATGTTATGCCTAGGTCGTGGCTAAGTTGTGCCTAGGGCGCTAATAGCGCCTATAGCGCCTAGGGTAGAAGACGTTTTATAATTCTCTTACCTACCTAGTGCCCTAGCTGCCCCCGCTGCTAATGCGTCTATTATTATAGATTATAGTAAGAAATTACTGCTACTAGCACTAATATTAACTACACCTACCTGCCCCTGCTGCTAACGCATCTATTACTATAGATTATAGTAAGAAATTACTACTACTAGCACTAACGTTAACTATACCTACCTGCCCCTGCTGCTAACGCGTCTATTACTATAGATTATAGTAAGAAATTACTGCTACTAGCACTAATATTAACTATACCTACCTGCCCTCGCTGCTAACGCGTCTATTACTATAGATTACAGTAATATTTCTCTACTACTAGCACTAACGTTAACTACCTTACCTGCCTCTGCTGCTAACGCGTCTATTATTATATATTACAGTAATATTTCTCTGCTACTAGCACTAACGTTAACTACCTTACCTGCCCCTGCTGCTAACGCGTCTATTATTATGTATTATAGTAAGAAATTACTAGTAATAGCACTAATATTACTTCTACCTACCTGCCCCTGCTGCTAACGCGTCTATTATTATGTACTATAGTAAGAAGTCGCTAGCAATAGCACTAATATTACTCTTACCTACCTGCCCCTGCTGCTAACGCGTCTATTATTGTGTATTACAGTAATATTTCTCTGCTACTAGTACTAATATTACTCTTACCTACCTGCCCCTACTGCTAACGCGTCTATTACTATACTTTATTATAAGAAATTACTACTATAGGCACTACTACTAACTACACGCATATGCTATTAGCGCTAATAAGTCTATTACTATGCATTACTATAAGGAATTACTGCTATAGGCACTACTACTAACTATACGCGCGTGCTACTACTGCTAAAGAGTCTATTACTGTGCATTACTATAAGGAATTCCTGCTATAGGCACTACTACTAACTACACGCGCGTGCTACTGCTGCTAAAGAGTTTATTACTCTATATTACTATAAGGAATTCTAGATATTATACGTAGGTGCCTTTTATTACGCTATATAGTATCTATCTTACAGCGTTGCACTATATAGTATAGTCGCAAAACTAAGTACTATTATCTTATACTATAGAGAGTTTGCTTCTATTTGTTTAATAACTAGTTACTATTATATATGCCTATTATTATAGGGTCTTATCTAGCGCGTACCCTCTATATTTATATTATTATTATTATTATCTACCCTTCCTGCAGACTCTAAATCTAATACTGCTATACGTTTAGGTACTTATCCTAATTGCGTCTACTAGGGCTTATAAACTATTATCTACACGTATTACGTTAGCCTAGTTTATAATAGTAATACTATAATAAGTCTTACCTTTCTAGTTAATTAATCTCTTAGTAACTACTATATTATATATAGGTCTGTTATTATAATACAGGCTATATTTGCTAGCAACTTATATACCTCTATAGGTGCTACTAACTCTTACAAACTAGCAGCTAGATACGTTTACGTATTTATTTAGATCTCTACTACTATAGCTTTTAGTCTGTTATCTAACTAGTTAACGTTATCCTCTATAACTATAAGGTTCTAGATAGGATTACGTTTCTCTATAATAATACAGACTGCGTCTGCTAACAACCTATGCGTAATTATAGAGACTACTAGGTATTTAGCGCAGCTCTATATATAGTAATACTTCCCTGCTAATAGTATTCTATAGCTAATAAGGTTCCTAGTAATAGTAGTCCTAAGGGCTCTAACGTCTAGGCTGTCCTGCATAATTTCGCCTATTACGTGCTTAAGCTTATCTACTAGGCCTATGTCCCTCTCGCACGTTATAGTACTTAATAAGTCTAGGTAAAACAGCAGCTTTAAGGAGTTATTATAGCTATATACTACTACCCTTACGTGCTTTAACTAAAAGTCTATAGCCCTAGTTATATACTCTGTCTCCTTAGTTAGGCGTGCCCTTTTAAATAGTAATTTCTCCTCCTTATACTCTATAGGTAAATCTGTGCTTTGCCCTTACTTTATAGGTAACGTTAGTTTAGCGCGCCTAAAGTTTATAATATTAGGGCTAAGTTTAAAGCTTATGCTAGTAAAATTCTGTCTAAGCTTTATAGTAGTATTATTACCTTTAGGTCTGTTATAGAAGTAAGCATTATTCTTATAAAGACCCTTAGCATCCTAACTAGCTGTATTAATTAGGCTAAGCATGTTATTATCTGTTATATGTTTGTCTGCTATATAGGCGTCCTCTATTATATAGGTAAGATAGTAAGTTCTGTACCTACTAGACCTCTACCTTAGCGTTATTAAGGCTGGCGGGTTTGCAGGCAACGTTCTTATAGTTAGAACTATTAATACTGCTGTTACAGCTAGCGCTGTTAACGTTAGGTGTATTACTACTAGTAGTAGTGTTAGGGTAATTATAGTTATTATAATTATAGTTAGCGCGCTTGTAATAGGGGTAAGGCTAGAGGTGTTAGGGCAGAATATAAAGCTTTAAGTAGTAATAGAGTAGTTAGTTATTTATATTATTATTAGATAGATCTTAGAGAGAAAGACGTAACTAAATATTAGTAACAAGCATACGCTAGTCTAATTTAGGCTACTAGCTTCTGCCTGTCTGCGCTATGTGTTTAACTCTCTTTTACTATGTTATACGTTATATTATGCGTGTTTATTATAGGTTACTATAAACACGCGCTATGTAGATAAGTATATTTACTAGTATACGCATAACTACTATATACTTGTCTACAGCGCATTATAGGTAATTATACTAGTTTAGGCTTAACTTTATCTTATCTATCTTGCGCCTATAATAGACTCTTACGTCTTATATCCTTTAACGCTCTCTACCTCTCTATAGCGTACTATAGCTAGGCTGCCTAGCACTTCTTACGCTTATAGTTAGGTAGCTATGTGTATTATTATCCTTGTATCTGCGCCTTATATAGGTATAATAGCTACTATAATATCTATATTTACTAGGCTTTCTGCTTCCCTATAGTAGCGTATTTATAATAAGTTATAGTAATATTTATATAGTATAGTTGCGTCCGCCCTATAGGGATAGCAGCTAAGTGTTTCTTACGTGCGTAGACTTAGAATAGAACCGCATCTACTATAGATCTAGGTGTTAGTTAGTTACTATATATACTAATTACGTAGACACGCTTAGCTAGAAGAATAGTGTTCCTCTTAGCCTGCTAGTAAGTAAGTATATAAGCTACGTCTAGTGTTTATAGGCAGTATAATTAAGGTAGCGTTAATTAGGCCTAGGGTTATTAGGCCTAAGTAGTGTACTATATAGGTCTAATGTGTTTAACTAGTATGTTAAACAGGGTATTATTAAGATACTATGTCTAGGTTAGATAACCTAAGTGTCCTTATTATATGCAGGCGTTATAGGTAGCTATAAATTACTATAGATTACTATAGGAGCTTACTCTATCCTATGTTTCCCTTAGAGTATATATTTACAGACCCTGTCTTCTATATAGACATGTAGTCTACTTCTAGTAGTATTATATTAGATGCTAGTATTAGATGTAACTATAGATTACTATAAGTTACTATAAGAGCTTACCCTAGCCTACTCTTCTCTTAGAGTATATATTTATAGAACCTAATTTTAGTCTAAGTATATAGTCTGCTATATACAGCAGCGTTGTATGCTAGCACTAAAAGTAATACTAAATAACTATAAGTTACTATAAATAGCCTTATTCTACCTTACTCCTGTAGTAAAACCTTATAGACCCTGTGTTTAGGTTAAGCATATGTTAATATAGCATATTATACTTAGTAGGGTAATTTACTATAAGGTTAGTATTATTATTATTATATAGTGTAGTTTATATCTAGACTAGACTATAGTACGTAATAGTTATCTAACTCTATAGTTTTCCTATTAGAGTATATTATAGGTTTAGTAGTATTACGTGCGCAGGCGCGTTATGTATAGGCTCCCTTCTAAACGCCTTAAAATATTATAGGATGCGTAGCGTCTATAGCTTTAATTAAAGTAGTAGTAAATTAGAGTCTGCCTTACTCTAGATAGAGTATCCTTAGTTACCCTACGTAATACCTAGCTTAAGTAGCCTTCTAGGGGCTTAACGTAGTTCTTGTATACAGTCTTCTTCTAAGAGTATTTATACTATATTAGGGTCTCTAGTACTAATATTACCTGCTAGTGCAAAGGTATAGGCAGGAGCGCCCTAGCTAGATTCTTAGGGGCGAACAGCGTAATAATATACTTAATAAGGTTAGCTAGGTCTACGTCTATTACCTCCTTATTAGTTAGGTTAACAAACTAAGTAAGATTTTTAGCTAGGCAGATAACGCCTATATTCTGTAGCGCTATAGCAAGGGACTTAATATAGCTGTAATTAAGACCTTTAGGCTAAGGACTAAAGTATTCCTAGAAGATAGTACTATAGGTCTAATAATTATATATGCTTTACTTCTATAGGTTATCTTTCTAGGCTTAGCAGCCCTAGTAAAGAGCATAGTAGATATTTATCTTATAAATAGGATCCTAGTTAAGGAGTAACAGACGCACTATAAACTCTAGCTAGTATTATTAGTAAAGGAGCTTCTAATTTGCAGTAATACTATTAGTGCAGGGCTAGTAGAAAGGGGGATTATCTAGGAGGAAGAACTTAACCCTATATGCTAGTTAGCGTGTAGGAATTATATAGTATCTAAGGAAGGAACCTTAGATTACTAAGGTAAGAAACAATGCTATAGGGCTATTACGTGCTATAGTATTAAAATTATCCTAGGTTCTACTAATGCTTTGCTCTTTACTTACTTACGCTGTATTCTGCAGCCCTCCTTACTCTTCTAATAATAACTATACTGTTTTCTCGTGCACAGAGAAGCTATCTAGGAGTAATAAGACCCTTCTACTAGCTATCTTCGCATTAAACTAGCGTAACTATTCTACTATTATTACATAGGTTATCTACGCCTTTCTATTACTATAGTATACGCAGGGTAAATTAGTAATTACTATATTATCTTTACTACTAAGAGCGTAAGGGCTCTTTACCTTGCTAATAAACTAGAGGTCTAACTTATTACTACTATTAGCGTTATAATAGAGAGTTATAGTAAGTCTTATTTCCTTTCTCTTTTCTAGTTTAGCTCCTATTATAAGAGTCTATTTAGGCGTTAGCCTATAGAACAGCGTAGCCTTATCTATGTTATAGTAATCTTAACGCGCATAGCTTTAAGTCTTTTCCCTTAGCTTACTTATTTTATCCTCTACCTTATCTGCCTATATTAGCGCTAATAGAGCCTTACTATGTTGCCCTACCTTCTATATTATGTTGCGCTTCTAATAATGTTATATGTATCTACTTAAAAACCTAGGTATTAGCTTGCTAGCGCAGCTTAGAAGCCTCTGCTATAGCGTTTTTACAGTCTCTTATATTATATATTCTACGTATAACTACTTAGTACTTAAATAGGTTAATTTACGCTCCTTTATACGCCCTCTACTTACCTATAATAGGGCACCTTATTAACTGCGACTGCATATGCTACTTAAATAACACAGCCTTAAGCTCTAGCTACTTAGAGTTACCTATATACTTAGCCTAATAGATACTTAGGTAGAAGTTATTATTACTTACGCTAGCGTAATTTATGCTAAGACTGTTAGATATAGTTAATTAGAATATACAGCAGCAGAACTAAGTAGATGCCTACTTAGTAAGCGCCTTTAGTTTTAATAGTAGGTTCTTTTTATAGTACTGTTAGATTACCTATTACTCCTCTGTATTAATACTATCGCGACGTCTATAATTAGGAGTAGCATAAATAGGCATTAGTAATAGTAGTTAACTATAGTTAGGTAATAGGTAGTAGATACTGCTATACTAATAGGCCTGTGTGCACCCTATATACACCTCTCTATGTCTGTTAATCTCTATTATATAATACCCTAGGGATTTATATTTATATTATGCCCTAACACTAATGCTACTATAAGTTTAATAAGTGCCTACTCTAATTACCCTTCCTATAGTAGTTTTATAGTAATAATATAGTAACTTATCTTACCTCTCTAGCTAGTTACCCTCTTAGTAACTATTATATTCTAGGTAAGCGTGCGTTCTAGCGTTATGTGTAGTTACGCATCTAGCTAGGTTATTACAGCATCTACTAGCCCCTATAGGTTAACGTGCTTTATATTAGTCTTATAGTACGTAATATAGTTTTATAGGAGTAGGTAAATTAGGCTATAATATAGGTAAATACTTCTATTTTCTCTAGTAGTGTATAACGTTACTCTGTTAGCTAGTGTATCTCCCTCTAGTATTATAGGTTACATTATATTATATTTATTATATCTAGTATGTTATTTACGTCCCTATTACTATTTATAGTTGCAGCTTATAGGATATTATTATGTATATTCTTATATATTTAACGCGTAGGGTTACTAGTAGTAGATAAGCTAGTTATATTATACCTACTATTAGATATGCCCTTTTATATACGCGTTATTAATAGTAGTTTAGGTATAGTAAGGCTTGCTTTAGCGCTCTTAGCTGCGCAGTATTGCGCTATAATAATTTGTTAGTAAGAACACGTATACGCACGTTAGAGCTAAAGTGCCTATATATACGCTAGTTTAAGTTAGGTTACGTAAGGGCCTTCCTTTCCTTACTATAATTTACTATATTTACCCTATCTACCTGCTATAAGGATGCGTTAGGTAATATGCCTATATATACGCTAGTTTAAGTTAGGTT
>MU005784.1:687489-745997 GCA_010093715.1 Pleomassaria siparia CBS 279.74
GTTAGGTAATATACCTATATATACGCTAGTTTAAGTTAGGTTATATAAGAGTCTACCTTACTATAATTTACTATATATATCCTTATATATATAAATACGTATTATGCAGTTAAGAAGACTTCTAGTTAATATAGTACTATATGTTAAATAGGCTATCTCTGCACGTAGTAAGTAGATAGGATCTTATAATATATTACAGTAAAAAGCAAAACAGTATAAAGATTCAAGTATATTTAGATTCGTGTATAATATATGTACAGAGGCAAGGTAAGGGGTAACTTCTAGTGCTAAGGCCAACTTAGCACTAGGTAGTTACGTAATTAGGTTACGTAATTAGGTCACCTAATCATGCCCGTACGGAGTACAGACACTAGCAACTTTTTCTTTTTCTATAAAGTCTCCTTTACCTGTACACCTCTTTTACTAATACGTACAATCCCTATACGCCTATCTAATTAAACATTTAACTTATAGAAGTAATAACAGAAGTAATCCCTAATAGGATAGTTATATACTAGTATGCTAGATTGTACGGAAGTTATAAGGCTCTAAAACTTTAAGATCTATAGTATTTATTATTCTAGGTTAGATTCCTAGGTAAATAAGAGTATCTGCAGCTTAGCAATCGCACTATTAGCCAGAATTATAGGGCTAGAAGTAATTAAGTAAGAGAGAAAAGGCAGAAACCTCCTCTGTATAGTAGCGAATATTATTATACGGAGTTATTTTCTATTTATTGCCCCTCTTTTCCTCCCTTAGTTACTAGGTTGCTAGGATTACTGCCTGCAGGTAATAGAGATCTATTACAGGTGAATCAGAGTTGTCTAATAGGCCTACTGCCTATATAAGGAGATATTTTTCTCTCCTCTTCCTCCTTCTTTCCTCTACTAATAATACTCTACCTCTATAACTTCTCTAGGTTCGTGCCCCTTTAATAGCATGTGTGTATCTCTGTGCGGAATTTGTTGTACGGAGTTCCTTCCTGTAGAGGCTAACTTTTTTAACAGAACTTCTTAACAGACTTAACAACCTTAACTTCTAACTTTTTGTATAACTTCTACTTCTACTTCTTCTTTCTATATAATCTCTATATCTTTGTATAATTATTACTATAGCTCTCTAACAGTCTAACGCTCCTAAAGGACAGGTTACTATCTTTAGTAGCCTTTAAGTTATTAACATCCTTAGTAGTTGCATCTAGGTAACTATCCTAATAGGATAGCCTGCTAATCGCGCGTTTATGCAGGGGCTCTTAATTAATATAAGTCTTCTATATAGAGTTAGATTAGGCTTGTACAGAGCTAACTTATTACAGGATAAAGAGCGTGCAGTAGCTAACATGCCCTCTTAAGATATTATTATAGACTTGCCTAGCAATACTAACCTCCGCCTTCTTATAGCTTATATTATATAACGTAAAGGGTACTTCCGCGTAGTACTTATATAATCCTAAGGTGCTTTATACGTAACTGCTTGCAGCTAGCGTTATAGTAGGAATATAGGGGCTAGACCCTTTAACAGTTATAGGGTAGTTACTACCTACTAGTCTAGTGCCTGTAGAAGCTGTGTCTAGTAGTCTAGGGGTTAGTCTTGCTAGCACTACTATTAAGTGTATACGGAGGGCCTTTAGCCTTATACAGAGTAAGAGATAGTTTCCTTTAGACAGTAGTGTAAAGACCTAAGACAGGGGTAAAGTCTTAGGCATTAAGTGTAGTAGATTAGAGATCTTTTCTGTCTAAATTGCTTGAAATAATTATAATAAGTAATTAAAACAGTAAAAATTAATAAAATAATAAACCTTAACTAAAAAATAGAAAAATAAGTGTAATGTGTACAGGTTATAGTAATAGGATTATATAAAAGGGTTACCCTTCTGTACGAGTAGAGCCTTCTCTTTATATAAAGGCCTCTACTTAGATGTTTAGGGTGTTTAATAAGATTAGTTGTTTAAGGGCAGGATTTGGCGCCTTTTTAGTAAAGGCATTAGCAGGGTTGTTCTTGCTATTAATCTATCTAATTTTACTAATTTCCCTGTTTTTATATAACTCCCTTAGAGACATAATGTCTATTATAAGTCTCTTCTTATTAGTTGTGCTAAGCTTAATAAGGTAATTATATAATAATTTAGAGTCTATATAGATAATAAGCAGAATAGGGGGGAGTTAAAAATTCTATATAATTTGCTAAAGTGTTATACTTAGTGCAATTGTACTGTCAAAACCTCTAACTATTCTATATAACTTGCTTGCTAAGACGCTCCTAATAACCCTCTTACACTTAATTAAGTTCTAATAAATAATATTGCTATAGATCTTAAAGCTATTACTATCCCCTGTACAACGCTCGTTTGCTAAGATAATAAGGAAGCTAAGCTGTAAGCTTAAGTCCTTGTTATTAGCAAATAAGCTATCTGTAAAGATAAAGAGCTTTATACAATCTAGCTAGATTAGTACAAATGTAATTCTTCTTATCTAGTAATCTATTTACTAGGCAATGCGTGCATTAAGTGCCTTAATATTATTAGAAGATAGGGCAGTTATCTGTGCAGTAACTAACAGATTAAATACTGCCTTAGGTTAATAAACTAAGGTAATATATGCGCCTTATGCGCGCTACTCTATATACTTCTAAGCAGCATCTTCTGCTGTAGGATCTACTATACAGAGATGTTTAGCTTATCCCTTTTATTACAGGGATATTTTTCTATCTCTGTACGTAATTTTCCTACTATTAAACTCTAAGGGTTAGTCCCTAGACAGGATAGTCTTAGGTTTTGCACGGAGAGTTGCTCTGTGCAGTTCCTCCTCCTCTCTATGCAAAAAATCTTAGGTTATAACACTAAGGGTGTTATTAGTTTACAGGCTAGTAATGCTAAAGGGGTTTTCTCCTTCTTCTATAATTAACAGGTAAGGGTTATATAAAGAGACATGCATCCTTAGCTTATCCTTATAATAGTTATAGTATGTTTTAAACTAGTATAAGCCTAATTCTGCAGTACTATATAAGGGTTATATAATTCTAAGGATTATATCTAAAGGAAACTTATCCCTTAACTCCTTAGGTAGCTTTGCGTACAGCGTGCGTAATAGCTTATTAGTAGACTATATATAGGCCTGTATAATGTCTCTTAGTTTGCATTGCATTCTATATAAAGCTATTAGGCTTACACTAATTACTAACAGGAGGCGCTAGCTTATTCTCTAGATAGTTAGTAATTAGGTAAGGATCTCTTCCTTCTTTGCATCTAAATAGCTAGCTAGTATAAGCCTTAACTTTTTATACAGCTGTATAGACTTACCCTTAACTTCTTATATAAGGCGGAGATTAAAGATCCTTCCTATGTGCTTATAAGGGTTGTAGGAGAGCACTTAGAAGGTGCTATTAGTAATAAGAGCTTCTATCTCTATATAGTCTAATTCTTTAAAGGGCGCTCTAGCAGTTATAATAACTCTATCCCTTCTTAGCTTTAGGGCAAGCTAATAGTCCTCCTCTTCCTTTTAGGTAAGGAGGGCATTAGTAATAGGTCCCTGTATAGCCTTCCTAGGCCTTCCTCTTCTCCTTAGAAGCGCTAGTTTAATAGCTTCCTCTTGTACGACCTTTCTAGGTCTTCCCCTCCTCCTTAGTAATACTAGGTTAACTAGTGCAGGGACAGGTTTATTAGGATTAGAATCTAATGTTAGGGCCTTAGTTTAAGGCTCGTGCGGGGTCTTAGGCTCTGCATAGTAATAGGGCTTAACCTGCGTGTAACGTAGAGTAAGTAGCCTATTTAAAAGGAGGATTATTATATTCCTTCTATCTATACCGTAGATTCTATACAGACCTGTCTATCCCTTATTTTCTCTCTAAGTAAGCACTTCTGTACTAAGTAGTAGGCCTAGGACTTTGTGCAAAGTAGGGCTATTCTAGGTGTTAATTATATAGTTAACTTCTCCCTTTACTTTCTTACTTTAGATTATCCTTATAGCTTTCTGTACAGCGTTTACCCTTGCTATAATGTTAGAGGAGGGAGGTAAATCCTAGTTAATCCTTAGGTAGGCACTAAAGATAAGGAGTGTAGGAATAATTCCGTGCGGGCCTGCAGTGTTATTTAGTGCCTTTACTACTATCTATAAGATATCTTTATTATCTGTATAAGATCTAATTTTAGCTTTAAGGATATTAAAAATGCGCCTAAGAGGTGCGTGCGCACGTTTAATCTTACCTACTGCCTAATATGCCTTTATAGGCATCTAGCAGCAGTATATACCTATAATCCTTACACAGTTATAGAAGTCTTCTAAGGTAAAGTTTATTCCTAGGTTATGTATAATATAGTCTAGGGGCCCTTAGTATATATTAATCTAGCATTTACAAAGGGCTTCCTAGGCATATTATGCAGAGAGAGACTTTAAGAAGGTAGCAGCCTAAAAGGAGGTATCTGCATTAATAACATGCAGTATATCCTTATCCCTAATCTATATAACATTAATAATAATTTTATAGTTAAAGTAAGTATTATCTTTAATAGTAAACTTAAAGCGGCTTAGGGCAGTTCCGTACAGTTAGCAAAAGTAGCAGAACTTTTAAATCTTATTTAGGATAGAGGCATCTATATTATGTCCTGCTTAGGTAAGCATTTTATAGAGTCTCTCTGTACGTAGGTGTCTAAATCTTCTATGCAATCTTTAGAGTTTAGTTTCTATAAAGAATAACATAGCATCTACTTAGCTATAATTAAAAAATAGGTGCCCCTACTTCTATACAACTAGAATTGCTAAGTTATTACTGCGTATAATTAGGTTTAGAACGTTATTAAAGTATGCTCTAAGCCTGTCTGCATCTGCTAGTAATAATAGAAAGGGTATAGGGGTATCTAAGATATAGTATGTAACTATGCCAAGTTTATTTTCTTTCTATATAGTGCTAAGTAATTTAGCTAGGTTTTAGCCTCTAAAGCTTACATTGTTGTTATTTAGGGTTTAGTTAATCTTTGCACGGGGGTTCTCCCTTAGGTAGGCTTCTACTTAGGCCTTCCCTATAGTAGAGATGCGTGCTGCTCTAGTGTCCTACAGCTTGCCTTAGTACACTATACAGTACCTGTCTTCTAGGATAAATTAATCTGCCTAGATAGCAGGTTTTATACCGTAGATGTCTTCCCCTGTCGTGCAGTGTAAGTAGGAGGCAGAGGTAAGGAAGTAAACAGCTTCTTTATCTCTCTTATCCTTATCTTAATCTGTCTCTTCCTTCTTACTATATATAGCCTCTTTATTACTATCTCTCTCTTTAAAATCTATAATATGCGCTGTAATAAATATGTGTATTAGCGTTTCTTTATACAGATCTTTATACGCAGTAATGTATTACTGCCTTGCACAGGATCTCTTAGAGGGGGGATAGTTAGTTAACTAGCAGCCTTCCTTGTAACAGATAAAACATTTCTGCTTCCTTGCTCCTTTACCCTTAAATTAGCTGCGTGCAAAGGGCCTTCTACGCAACTAAGAACTTTATGCGCGTGCAGGGAAGCAGCTAAATAATCTTCCTCTATTACTATTATTCCTTATACAGAAGGAGCTGTATCTGCGGTCTGTGTAGTACGCATCTGCTTCCTCCTAGATAAATTAGCTTAATTATCTATCTAGGGTAACTTAGAGAGCAGCCCTTAGATTAGCAAATAGGCCTTTGCACGTAGCCTTAACATAGAATAATGCTAGTTCTAGGTCTAGGTAGCCTCTACAGGCTCGTACAACAGCTGTGTAAAGAAGCACTTCTCCTTTAAAGTTTCTACCTAGAGCTCTTTAGGTAAGGGAGATCTTATTAATAAGAATCTCTAGAACTTTATATAGGGTCTTGTCTAGGTTCTCCTGCTTACACTGTGTAAAGGTAGCTCTTATCTAGTCTGTGTAGTACTAGTTGTAGTTAATGTTTATATTAAAGTAAATATTAATGCGATTATATAATTATTTCTAATTTAGGCTAGGTTCTATACTATGCAGGTAGAAAGTACTTGCATAGTCCTCTAGGATGTTAGGAAATACTTCCTACTATATTAACTTAGGAATATCTAAGGATGTGCATAATCTTATAAATAACTTTACTTTGTCCCCTAAGATATTATACAGCCTTCTAGTGTAGTTATTTCTCTTATCCTATAGCTTCTAGAACTAGATAAGCTTGTCTATCTTAGTCTTAGGATCTATAGTTTTATACAGAGTTAATACCCTTGCTAGGTATAGACGTAGTAGTAGGTACGCATCTTATAGATCCTTTCTATAGGTTTAGGATAGAAATCTTTCTTTATCTACTATGTAGTATAGAGTCTGTAGAGTTTATATAAACTTACTAAATAGTTTAATCCTTAGGGGCCTTTATAAGGGTTATCTAAGTAAGAATAGTCTAGGACCTAGAGGGAGTAGTTATAAGGCCTGTGCTGCCTTAGTAGGCTCCTTGTATAAAGGTCCTGGCTAGAAGGGGAGAGCAGGAGCAGGTGCTTCTCCTAGATTTTCTGTACTACTGTACTTTCTGTTAGTAATTTTATACAGTTTGTTACCTATAGTATTAGGAGGTCCTAGGAGTAGCTATAGACCTCTAGTATTTAGGGTATCTATAAAAGCTTTGCAGATTGCACAGTTAATAGCCTTAAAGTAAGTTAGTTACTAGCCTTTAAAGTTATCCTTTAGGCTCCTAGCTAGAGCACGTCCCTTAGTTAGTAACGTATAGTACTCTGCTAAGAGGAGTCTAGCATATCTATTAAGTTCCTCCTTTAAGGTGTTTTCCCCTAGCTTAATCTTATCCTTCTAGTGTTCTAAATCCGTATACTTTCTTAGTGTTCTAATACTAATTATAAGGATTCTAGCTATCTCTTTATATAAGTCTTCTAGCTAAGAGGATTAGTTTGCATAGGGTTAGTTTTAGGATGTAGATTATTCTCTAGAGTAGGAAGGTAAGGAAGGTAAATCTGCTATCTTGTTTATTAGTTGCCGCCTTGTTTGTACGGCAAATTGTTGAGTGTGTTTAGCACACTATCTCCTTCTCTTCCGTACGGAAATAAAGTAATCTCCTCTCTTAGAATAGGATAGAAACAGGGGACTGTATGCTAATTACGCTCCTAGTATAACTCTATCTTGTCTTATTTTAAGGTAGGTATAGAATAGAGGACTGTACGCTAATTACGCTCCTAGTACAACTCTGTCTTCTACTCTTGCTAATTTGTAGTTTATTTAACTACTAATTAGTGTTAAATAGGCTATCTCTGCACGTAGCAAGTAGATAGGATCTTATAATATATTACAGTAAAAAGCAAAACAGTGTAAAGATTTAAGTATATTTAGATTCGTGTATAATGTATGTACAGAGGCAAGGTAAGGGGTAACTTCTAGTACTAAGGCCGACTTAGCACTAGGTAGTCACGTAATTAGGTCACGTGATTAGGTTACCTGATTATGCCTGTACGGAGTACAGATACTATATATATATTACGCCGTGCCCGCGTAGATTCTAGCGTATATCTACTTAAGCTTACAGTTACTCTAATTATAAGCATTATCTATATATTTTAAGATACTATTTAGTATATACTATTATTATGCCTAAGTTCTAAGATATATTACTATAAGTTAAGGCACCCCCTATGCTTACTAAATATTACACAGCGCGTTAAATACGTAGTTGTTCTTATCCTCTAGCATATTACTACTATTATCTATCTCTACGTTACTGTCGCCTAGCACTATTAAGGACACCTTACTATTAGCCTGCAACCTTAATAATACGTTGTTATTAATAAGCTGTTTGTTTTTCTAGCAGTATATAGTATTAACGTCTACTAGGGAGCGCGTATTCTAGTACTATTATATATAGATAGTTAGTTTAAGCTAGCTAAATTAGTTTAGACATACCTTAAACTATTTAAGTTTATTAGACTGCAGGTGTGTGTTAACTATAACAACGTAATTTGCGCTAGTTATGTTTACGCCTTCTGCTAACACGTTAACAGTGTATATAAAGTATTAAGTCTTTAATACTAATATATTAAAGACGTTAATATACTGTGTACGCGTCTATTAGCTTATCCTAGCGTAGATAGTTATTACTATTTAGTTTTTAATTACTGCCTTGTCCTTAGTCTTATAATAACTCTTGCTAAAATACTTTACTAGTCCCTGCTATTATTAGCTAGGCTGCATACTATGTATACTTAATATATATTAATATAAACTTATAATTACGTATAGGTACCTAATTACTAGTAGGCGTATACTTATTATATATTTATTCCTTGCACTATCTAATTACTTACCTATCTTATTAGTTAACTCTAGGCGGGCAACGTACCTTATAAGCTCTGCCTACTTCTTATTACCCTTAATAATCTTATTAAAGTCCTTGTATAGTAGTAAAGTAGCTAGATTATCTAACTATATCCTAATATTATCTGCGCAGAGGCTGTTATATTTCTTATTACGCGCTAGCTATTATACTAGACTAGGCGTAGTGCTTACTAGTATAATATTATAGTACCTAGAGAAAGCTAAGCGTTCTCTTCTTTTAGGCTTTAGCTTATTCCCTAGGTTGCGCTTTTACTTTGTTACTGCGTTGCAGTATTATGTGTCTTACTCCTTATTAAGGTCTGTTATTAGCCTTATTAGGAAGTTAGCGTTATTATTACTATATTAAAGTGCTATAGTATCTTTGTTAATAGTAATGTTTGCAGTTTCTAGTAAGGGCTTTCTGTCTAGGCGTAGGGTGTCCTAGTCCCTCTTAATAATAAACACCTTAATAATTTCTGCTAAGGTCTGCGTAAACGTCCTAAACGCAGGCGTACGTATAATTATATCTAGAGTCTAGCTTTTAGTAAAGGTAGATAGAGTTAACTAATAGTCCTAGAGGAATTTTATATAAGGTCTAAGTGCCTTTAGGTTATCCTCTACTCCTAGGGCTTTATATACCTATGTAGACAGGAATTAAAGGTACTTAGTTTGCGTCTTCTTATTAGGGACTATATCTCCTTTAACTGCTTTATACCTATTAGCCTAGGGCGCTCTAGAGAGTAGAAGTCTAATATAGTTAGCTAGAGTAGCTAGGCTGTTTTTATAGATTATACTACTTAGCATCTAGTAATAGAAGTAAGTAGATATAGATTATTTGTAGTCTTATAGACTAGCTATAGTCCTTAGAGTTATGCTTTTATTCTAGTAATTATAGGCCTTATCCTATATAAACAGCAAATAGTCTAGGACGCAGCCTAAGCTAGCCTACTCTAGAAATTTCTTCCTTAGCGTAGTAGCTTATATATAGTAGATATAGCTAGTAATATAGTTAGCTATAACTTAGGGCGTTATAAGTATAATATACTGTTTTACGGCGTAGCCTATATATTAGTATATTACATCTAATAGAGGCGCCTCTATAAGGCCTACTCTATAAGTTTAAGCATAGCTATATATTAGTATTAGTAGTACTAGTTTACTATCCTTATCTTTTTACGCTTTCTATTAAGTAATTACTGCCCTAAAATCTAGCCGTCTATAGAACAGCTGTTAGTTATCTAGCAGTGTCTTACGTATAACTACGTGCTTATAATATTAAGGGTACTTAGGGCCTATACTATACTAGTGCTCTAGTTTACCCTTATTAAGTTTAGTAACCTTAACTACCTGTTCTTTCTATTCTTACATAGGACCCCTTAATGCTTGTTTCTTTATAATTAACAGCGTATTATTATAGTCTACCTAGATCTATAATAGCATAAAGGCGTCTAATAGGATTAGCGTATTAGTAAGAAGGTCTTTAAGGTATTTTACCTACTCTCCTCTAGTCTAGGTAAGTACGCATATAAAGGCGGGTCTGCTCTACATCTTTACCTTTAAAGGGTATATAAGGCTAGTTTAAGAATAAGGATATAGTAGTAGGGCTAACGCCTATAATAAATATAGGTTATTCTCTATGTTATAGTCCTTAGGGTAGTATTTACCCTTAAGACCTTTCTCCCTAGAAAGCTTTACGGCTTACTATAGGTAAATAATCTAGTATTTAAGTATTGCATAGCTTGTAGCAGAGTAGGTTTTACCTATACCTATAGATAAGCTATCTACGCCTCTGCCTAATTCTATGCTCTAGAATAGCATTTTAGATAGGCTTAACTACTAGTATGCGTATAGTCTAGCCCCTAGTGTAAGCTTCTACGTAGCTAGGTATAGTATAAGTTTATATAATATAGTAAGTACGTTAAAATCTATACTAAAGAGCATAATAGCCTATCTATAGTTGCGTTCTAATATATAAGAGGCTACTATAGTAACGTCTGTTAAGATTTACGCATTTACCCTAGCCTTATATTAGTCTTACTATTACTATAATAAAAGCAGCTTTAAGGTAACCTATAGGCGTATTACCTCTATCTCTGCCTTATCCTTTTATTCTATAATATTAACGTTGTAGCCTTAGATCTAGTCTAGGTAGGCCTTCCGCTAGGCCTTAAGTGTTTTAATTAGCTTGTCTTTAGTCTGCTTCCTCTGCTTAGCTCTTTCCTGCTTATTATAGTTATTCCTGTGTGTGTTAACTAGCTAGGTAGGTATTATTAGTTAGTCTGTGCGCTGCGTTATTAGTAGATTTATAGTAGATTACAGTAATATATGCGCCTTACCTGCAGGTTTAGGAGTAAGGCTATAAGGGAGCGTCTCTGCCTTACCTAGACTAGTTAGGCCCTATATAGTTAGGTTATCTATACACGCGTAGTTAGTAGATTTATAGTAGATTATAGTAATATATACGCCTTACCTAAGAGCTTAGGGTGTAGTTTACGTAAGATTATCTCCCTTTCTGCTATATCCCCCTTATAGACTGCGTTATAGAACTGCCTAAAGTTATTATCTATATACCTAGTTAGCGCGTAGGATCTACTATTATAGTCTATACTACCTTCTTTAGTAACTAGATAGTATATAATTATAAAGTTCTATTACTATTTATTAGTAAGATATACGTTGCGCCCTGCGTTAACTAGTGTCTTATCTGTTAAGACCTTAATAGGGAGTAGTATAGTTACGTCCTACATATTATATTAATCTAGCTGTAAATCCTTACTAACTTAGCGTATAGTAAGCAGACTACTATTAACCTTATAGTAAAAGACGTTAAAGTCTAAGCTGCTATGCTTTATCTTGCCCTGCATCTAACGGCTGACAATATCCTTATACTTTACCTTAATTACAGAGGACACTCTTAGTAAGAAGAGTTAGTACCTATTTAGCAAGATAAAGAAGTTTATCCGCGTTAATAAGAATAATAGGGCTGTTAACGGCGAGGGCTTAGCAGCTGTGTTAAAGAGACTTAGGTAAGACAGTACTATCGCCCTAGCGCTTCTGTTTAAAGCAGTAGAGCCCTGTTTAGACTGCTTTACTAGCGTTGTTAGCCTTAATTTGTTGTTAGTTTTATTCTTAATACTTCTACTACGTTTACTATGTTTATTACATTTATAGAAGTTAGAGTTCCCCCTTATATCCTTATTAACAAACGTCTAAAGACTATTAAGCGCGGCATCCTTCTATTTAGGCAGCAGCTTATTAAAGTAGGGAGTAAAAGTATTATCTTTAGTAACAGCATCTAATACGGCCTTTTTAGCTGCCTTAAATTTACTGCCCTAGGTAGAGTACGCTGCCCTGTTAAGCAGTGTTAGGTCCTGCTTAGCTTCTTTAGTTATAGACGTAATTATTGCCTGCACAATATTATCTAACCTAAATCCCTATTTTAGCGTTTTTATTAGCATGTTACTTTTTAGGTTAGTAGCTGCTTCTTTTACAAACTACTCTAGAGTCTTAGGGGTTAATAATAGGTCTATATTTCTATTACCCTAGTTATTAGCCTTTATAGACTTCCTACCCTTCTATCTCTTAGTAGAGCCCGCTATTATAACTGTGTTACTACTAGGGCTACTAAACTATTTAATAAGCGTTAATATACTACGCACTCTATTTAGTAGGGTAGGATATATATACCTTAGGTATTCTAGAACTATCTTACGTAGTATAGGTACGCTGTGTAGGTCTTTATCTATAGCGTTAGAGTATTAATTACGCGTAGTTTATAAATTAGAGGTAGAGGTAGTAGAGTATATATAGTAAGGTAGGTGTAGAGTATAAGTAGTAGATATAGGGTAGAGGTAATAGAAAGTAGGTTATAGAGTAAGGTAGAGTTAGTAAGGTAGAAGTAAGAGGGGATCTATTATTATTTTATATTTGCAGATAATAAAGAGAAGTCTTAGTAGCGTATAGGCTGTGTTATCCTTATCTGCCTCTTTCTTTATATATCTGCTGTAACGTCCGCTTTATCTTAGAAATACCTAGGGGTTAAGGGCGTAGGTTACCTGCTATAGTATATATAAGTCGCAGTAGGATAGTAGAAGAAGTATTATTACAGACTTACTATAAATTTTGTGTTACTATAGGCCTGTAGACGCCTACTATTACTAGCCTAGTATATTAGTTGTAGTGTAATAGTAGGTAGAATAGTTATTATAGGCATACTATAGTTTATATATTACTATAAGTCCTGCGTTACTATAGTTCTATTAATACCTATAATTATTAGCTAGCGTATTAGTTATAGTATGTTAGTAGGCAAGGCGCTATTATAGACTTACTATAAGCTTTACCTTACTATAAACGCGTTAGTAACTATATTAGTATATAGTTATATTAGTTATAGTTAGCTAGTATATACACGTGCTGTTATAGGCTTACTATATATTAGGATATACTATAAGTCTAGGTTACTGTGCGTTTAGACGTACTATAGACTTAGACTTATAGTAAGCTTATACTACTATAGGTGCAAACTTATATTAGGTTTATACTTACTATAACCTAAACTTACTATAGGTTAGAACTTACGTTAGGTTAGACTTACTATAGGTAGACTTACTATAGATAGACTTATAGTAGATAGACTTACTATAGATAGACTTACTATAGGTAGACTTACTATAGCAGACTTATAGTAGTTAGACTTATAGTAGACAGACTTATAGTAGACAGACTTACTATAGATAGACTTACTATAGATAGACTTACTATGCGTAGGCTTACTGTAGATAGACTTATAGTAGGTAGACTTACTATAGACAGACTTATAGTAGTTAGACTTATAGTAGACAGACTTATAGTAGATAGACTTATAGTAGACAGACTTACTATAGATAGACTTACTATGCATAGGCTTACTATGCGTAGGCTTATAGTAGATAGACTTATAATAGGTAGACTTATAGTAGTTAGACTTACTATGCGTAGACTTACTATGCGTAGGCTTATTATGCGTAGGCTTACTATAGATAGACTTATAGTAGACGGACTTACTATGCGTAGGCTTATAGTAGTTAGACTTATAGTAGACACGATACTAACTATAGTTACTAACAGGGTAGAGACTATAGCAGGGGACAGGATAGAGAGTATTAAGTAGAGATAGTAAAGAATAGAAGAGACAGAGTAAGAGTATGTATATAATAGTTAGACAGTAAAGGAACTAGATAATAGATAGGAGAACGTCCTATAGAAACGTAAGAGAGCTACCTTAGACTATAACAGGGTATATAACTAGGCTAGACACGCTAATACCTAAGGATAGAAGCTGCGCTTATAATAGGTGTTAGTTACGTGCTTATGCTTACACGTTTACTCTACAGTCTTAGATTATAATACTAGTAATATACTAGTAAGATATAGTAGGTAACATACTAGTAGCTATTACCTTTTTTACTTTTTATACGCGTCTATATATTATTTATTATCCTCTAAGAATATTAAGCTGTATATAGCGTTATACTTATTAAAGTCTATAAAGTTATTAATTAGGAACTTTCTAGTATAATTAGCTAGTATAACGTGCGCTACTTGCAGCAGCTGTCCTACTAAGTAACACTTTAAGCTACTTAAGAATAGACAGGTTCTGCTGTTAGGGTTAGGCTACGCCTAGAATTTAAGCATTCTATAAACCTTATTATATTTAGCGCTATTTAATACCTATAGTATAGTTATTACTATACCTATAAGTGCGTAAGGTAGACTATTACTATAAGTACTAGTAAGGTTATACGTCTAGAATATTAACTAGACTTAGCCTACACGCTTACTATATAACAGGTTAGACCTACTAGAAGTATAATTATATTCTTACACCTATGCGTTATGCCTTATCTACTTGCCTCTGCATTGCTAGTTTAGTATATACCTAAGGATAGCTTATAATTTACCTATTAGGTCTACGTCTATCTTACTATTAGCCTTCTAGTACTTTATAAAGGGAGAAATAGCTATTAGGTAGTTATAAACCTAACTATAGTCTAATTTCTATCTATCTACCTTATCTCTATAAGTTATAGACCTAGTAGTTAGTCCCCTTAATTCTTATATAAACACAGTAACTGCTGCTACAAAATCTAAAATATTATAGTAATTAGCTACGTGCTTTATAGTAGTCTATACTAACAGGGGGAGATTTAGCCTAAATATAGTAGTTAGCTAGCATAAAGGCTACCCTAACCTTTTTAAACTAATTAGGCTTATTATATATAGTACTTAGGCCTCTAGTAGGGTAATATAGTCCTAAGTCCCTATTATAGCGCTACTTATAGCGTGTCTGTCTAGATACTATAACTTTATTAATCTTATATTATGCATATATATCTGTAACATTATATCCTTCTTATTAGTTAAACTAAAGAAGACCTTTACTAGCTATATATATGCTGCCTCTATATATAAACCTATATTAAAATTATACAGCGCGCTATACTGCTTAATTACCCTAATATAGTGCGTTACGTTATAGAATTTTAGTATATTCTAGATAGTATTCCCGTCTGTATCCTAGGGTTAGTACTTTTAAAGCTTATATTTATATATATCTATGCGTTTTAGAGTGTCTAGGAGGTAGCTAAGGGTGTCCTTATTATAACTATAATAATAGGCTAGGATTACAAAGTTGCAGATTGCCTTTAGATACTAGAGCGCGTTAGAGGCATCCTTTTTAAGCAAGGGTACATGTACTAGCACAGCCTGTCTTATTATAGCTTTCTACTTATTTCTAGTCTACTATAAAATCTAACTATAGGCAGTATAGTTAAATATCTTTAGGCTAGGGTAATATAGTACGTTATAGTAGTTATCGTCTAACTTATAGCAGCCTATTATTAAAAGGTTCTTACTAGACTTACTATAAATATCTCTAATAAGTAGTAACAGCTAGTCTAATAAATACTTTACTATACCTTTATGCAGCTAGTATAGGAGGTTAGGCACTAGTACCTTATATACGTTAACGTGCGTATGCTGCTACGTAAAGTTAGAGACTTTATAGATATAGTCTAAGTATACTAGTCTTATGTTTACTATAGTCTGTTTTTATATAAGCTGCTGCGTGTTTATAGAGGTCCTAATAGGCTAGAATTTAGCGTTAGACTAATTTAGGCAGTTATCTTAAACAAGTATGTAGCGCTCCTTTAGTAGTACCTTACATACTACGTAATATTAGCTATCCTTTACACCTATAATTAGCACCTGTTTAGCGTAGTCTACTATAATAGCGCCTATAATAAAATAATATATTTATTCTATCCTATCTATATACTACAGCCTTACCCTAGCACGTTTTAGTCCCTCTAGCGCTGCATACGTTAGGGGCTATACACTATAGAGGTTACGCGTACGTATACTTAAATATCTTTACTATAGCCTAGTAGTATATATAGGCTCTAATATAGTAACTATAGTCCTTTATAATTAGTAACAGGCTAATAAGGATAATACCTAGGTATTTCTAAGACCTACGCACCTAAGCATCTAGGTTACTAATAGATAAGTATACTAGCTACGCAACCTAGTCACCTTAATAGTTAGTTAGGTAGGTTTTATCTACTCTAATAAGAACTAGCACTACTATAGCGCCCTCTAGGAGGATATCCTATGTCTTCTACTACTAATCTGCATTCTTAAGCGTAGAGTATACTTAAATCTTACGCCTAGACCTGCTCTAGTTATACTAATATACACGCTTAGGGGCATATTTAAGGTGCGTCTAGAACAGTACATATAAGAGTTAGAAGGTAATAATGTTAAGTAGGTCTTAATATATAAGCTAATAGTCTATTATTATATTACTTATCTTATTAGCTGCTACGCTTAAGGTAGTTGTTAGCTATAGAGCTTCTAACACGCTATATAGTATAGTATTAATTATATCTACCTATTAATTTACATTCTTAAAGCTAAGTTAATTATAGAAGCTCTTTATACGTTTATTAGTAAAGAGTTTATTAACGTCTCCTTTAGTAGCGTAGATGTTGTATAACTAGAAAGTAAAAGCGTAATTAATTTTAGTCTAAAACAGAAAGAATAGGTTAGTAGACCTAGAGATGTTAATATATATAATAGTAATAGTTAGATAGCTACTATACCTCTCTAGTTCCCTTATAGCAGCGCCTAGTATTACTATACCTACCTAACGCGTCTGCACTTCTTTATACGTCTTTCTTAACGTTACGTAGGTAGACCCTATCCTGCAGGACCTAGTATTATTATTACGCGCTAGTCTAATCTCTAGTTTAGAAGGGATAGGCCTAGGTGCGTTGTCTACGTTAATAATACGTCTATCTAGTATAAGATAGAAATTAGACAGCAGCTGCTTACTATTACTATTACTATTACTATTACTACTAGAGTCTAAATTATAATTAGGTCCTAAGTCTATACTATATGCACGTTAGATAGTAACAGCGCAGTGCTGTATGTGTTAAACAAGTCCTACCTAATACTACATCTCTCTCCTGCATAGACACGTCTACCTAAATATTTCTAGCAAATCTAACATATTAATAATAGTATTACGGCTAATAGTAATAGGAGGACCCTAGAATGCATATAACTTGCCTATTATTACTTAGTTACTACTAAGCGTTAATGCGCCTTACTATAATTTATCTTATTATAGCCTACTATATATATAGGGGTTAAAACTTATAGTAAGTTTTCTATAGCTATAGGTTATTTTAGTATGCAACCTAGCTTGCCTTATATAGTACGTAAGTTGCGCCTTATAGTAATCTACTATAATTTATTATATACAAAGGTATAGAGTTATTAACTACCCTACCTAAAGGTTCTTAGATCCTACGCTACGTGTTATCTTAGTAGACACCCTAGCTTAATCTACCTTATATAAGGCGCGCTGTTATATATTAAAGTAATTTACTATAATTTATTACGTATGCAGTTATTAACTACTCTATAAGGTGTTCCTAGGACCTTAGTATAGGGCATGTTAGTAGACTCCCTAGCTTACCCTATACTACTTATGCTTATATTGTGTATTATAGTATTTTACTATATAATACATTATATATAGAGTATAGTTAATGTAATTTATTATATATAGAAGCGCTAACTAACCTACATAGTATTTCTAGGTACTACGCTATAGTTTATAGTAGCAGATACTCTGCCTTGCCCTACACAGTATGTAATAGCGCCTTATAGTAGTTTACTATAATTTATTATATATAGGGTTGTTAACTACCCTACTATAAGAGTTCTTAGACTCTACCCTACGTATTAACTTAGTATATATACTAACTTAACCTATAGAGCGCGTTACTATGCGCTTATATAATCTACTAAGATTTGTTATATATATAACTACTAACTGCTGCGGATTATATATATATATAGGGTAGTCCTCTATCTAACTAGCTAAAACACCCCTTAGGTTAGGTAGGGTAGGTAGGGTAGGTAGAGTAATATAGTCAGATAGTTAGGTTTATATAGTAGAACCTATAGGACTTAGAGAAAATTGCGAATATAAAAATCAAAGCAGATCTGCATAATACTATACTTTATAGGCTGCGTATTACTAAATAAATGCTGCAAACCTGCGTAAAATATACAGATAAACTATATTTATTATTACATCTACATGCGTAATCTCTATTTACTTATTACACCTTCCTATTATTATGCAAAGGTAGTATAGTAGTAGAGCTAAGGCGCTATACCTAAAAGAATTTTTTCTAATAGTACCCTTAGAGTGCCTACGTAGGTTATAGTGCTATTACAGCGCCCTGCTAGCTATACTATTTACTACGCGTAAAAACCTACTCTCCTACTATTAAATTTATATAGGGTAATAGTATTAATTATTGTATTAACCTATATAACCTCTATTCCCCTATTATACTAGCGCGTTGCTGTGTAAAGCTAGTAGAGCAATAATGCCTAGGCGCTATACCTAAAGGGAATCTTTTCTAATAATATCCTTATATAGTATAAAGATAGTGCTATTAGTATAGCAGGTACGCTAATGCGCTATTTCTAAAGCGTATCTATTCTAATAGCGCTTTTTATGCGCTATGTAGATATACGCCCTTAGGGCTCTATAAAATACTTTATCTACAGCCCCTATACGCATAAGAGTAGCATAAGGAAAGGATATAAGGAAGATAGCTAAAAATATAGCGCATAGTCCTATACTACTCTTTAGGGCACTATATTTCTACGCTTTCTATAAAATAGAGAGGTATAGTAGAGAGGCATAGTATAATAAGCCTATAGTAGAGGAGCAGTATTATAAGGAAAGCCTAAGTAGCAGGCATATAAAGGCGCTAGACCTAAAGGAGATTATTTCTAATAGTCTTTATACTGCCGTGCGTAGGCTACCTCTTATATCCTAACTCTAACCTAAACGTGTAGAGAGGTTGTGCGTAACGTATACTAAGGCGCTATACCTAAAAGTAATACGGTTAGATAGTTAGGTTTATATAGTAGAACCCGTGGGACTTAGAGAAAATCGCGAACACGAAAATTAAAGCAGATCTGCACAACACCACACTTTATAGGCTGCGCATTATTAAATAAATGCTGCAAACCTGCGCAAAATGTGCAGATAAACCGTGTCTATTATTACATCTATATGCGCAATCTCTATTTACTTATTACACCTTCCTGTTATCGTGCAAAGGTAGTGCAGCGGTAGAGCTAAGGCGCTATACCTAAAAGAATTTTTTCTAATAGTACCCTTAGAGTGCCTGCGCAGGTTGCAGTGCTATTGCAGCGCCCTGCTAGCTATACTATTTACTACGCGCGAAAACCTGCTCTCCTGCTATTAAATTTATGTAGAGTAATAGTATTAATTATTGTATTAACCTATGTAACCTTTATTCCCCTGTTGTACTAGCACGTTGCTGTGCAAAGCTAGTAGAGTAATAATGCCTAGGCGCTATACCTAAAGGGAATCTTTTCTAATAATATTCTTGCATAGTGCGAAGACAGTGCTATTAGTGTAGCAGGTACGCTAATGCGCTATTCCTAAAGCGTATCTGTTCTAACAGCGCTTTTTGTGCGCTGTATAGATGCACGCTCTTAGGGCTCTGCAAAATACTTTATCTACAGCCCCTATACGCTTAAGAGCAGCATAAGGAAAGGATATAGGGAAGATAGCCTAAAATATAGCGCATGGTCCTGCACTACTCTTTAGGGCACTACATTTCTACGCTTTCTATAAAACAGAGAGGCATAGTAGAGAGGCATAGTATAGTGTAACAGGCCTATAGTAGAGGAGCAGCGTTGCGAGGAAAGCTAGAGCAGCAGGCATGCAAAGGCGCTAGACCTAAAGGAGATTATTTCTAACAGTCCTTGTGCTGCCGTGCGCAGGCTACCTCTTGTGTCCTAACTCTAACCTAAACGTGCGGAGAGGTTGTGCGTAACGTACACTAAGGCGCTATGCCTAAAGGGATCTTTTCTAATAGTCCCTGTGCGGCCTAATAAGCGCGGACTACCTCCTATACATATCCTAACCCTAACCTAAACGTGCTAAGAAACCGTGCGTACGGTGTGCTAAGGCCTAACTCCTAGTAGGGATTGTTTACTAGTAGCTAGTAGCTTAGGGCTGTGCGCGGACTACGTCTTGTTAACCTATACCCTAACCTAAGCCTAATTATAGACTGCTTAGGGGTCTATAAAATACTATATTAAGATCTCCTATATAACGCCCCTAAGGCGAGTTTGCACTTTATGCTGCCTATAGAGGGTTACAGACATAGATTATACTAGGTTAAAGTTTGCAATTGCGGCAAGAGCACTAGGAGAAGAGGCGCGCAATCCTCCTACTAAATTCGCTATTACAGTAAAAGTAAGAAGAAGAGGCGCGTAATGCCCCTAGCTAACTAGCACAGAAGCTGACTACTGCTAAATTACTTGCCTAAACACTGCGCTACATTATTAGTTTATACAATATTACAAGAAGAGGCTATTAAGGCAGACTAACAGGTATAGAAGCTAAATAATGCTAATTACTATCCTAAACTGCGCTATATTATTAGATAGTACCCCTACTAAATTTGCTATTGCGGTAAGAGTACCGCGAGAAGAAACGCGCAATGCCCTGGCTAATAGGCAGAGAAGGCAACTACTGCTTAATTACTTACCTAAACACCGTGCTATATTATTATTAGATTGTACCCGTCTAAATACCTTCGCTATTGCGGCGAAAGTATCGCGAGAAGAGACCTACAAGGCTGACTAACAGGCACAGAAGCTAACTACGCCAAACACTGTGCTATATTAATACTAGATTGCACTATAGCAAAACACCTTTACTATAGCAGCGCAAGTACTGCTAAAAGAGACACGTAAGGCTAACTAACATGCACAAGTTGCATAAGCATACATTCTCCTAATATTAGGTTTGCAGTTTATTTTAAGATGCAGACTATGTCCTATCCTAAGCCCTAACCTAAACCTATAGAAGGGCGGTGCCTAAGGCTAATTAAGCTACTCTACCTACACACGAGCACTCTCTAAATCCCTAGCGCGGCCTAGCGCACAGGCCTATCCTAAACCTAGACCCTAACCTAAAGATTAGCCGCCCCTACGCGCATTAGTCTACCGCTTAGGGGGATAGAAAATACTATTTTAAGAGCCCCTAATGCATTTATAACTATAGCCGCTAATAATGCTACCTTATAGACCGCCTACTAGCCTACAGTAGGCTAAAAATCTATCTATAATTTCTTGCACATCTATTTATAAATAACGCTGCAGCATGCAATCTATCTCCTTAAAACTCTAAGAGGCTGCATTATCTTTTTTAGCACTCTTTTCTCTCCTACGCTTAAAGACGTATAAAGATTAGATAAATCAGGAGATTTACTGTATGCGCATATCTTAGACAACCCGCAACCTAGAGCAGGTTATCTAATAAATCTTTAGGATAAGGCTTATACTTCTGTTAGCCTTTGTTAATATATATCTAGATACTCTAGTACTCTAGAGTTCAGAAGTACGACTCTGCGCTAACCTTACTTATTTTTTGCAGCCCTAATTCGCTAGATCTTATGTACCGCTCTAACTAACGCAAGGACCCTACTATTATTTATTACAGCCTCGTCTTTATAGCTATTAAGCCACGCAAGGTCAGAGTCATTTATTGCAATGTCCTTAACACGTAAACCAGCCTTGCGTAGCTTAACGACTATAAAGATAAGGCTGTAATAAACGATAGTAGGGTCCTTTGTAATAACCCTAAATCTACACTAGAACTGTAGGTAGATTAAGTGCAAAGGAACTAGATTTCTTGCTAAGGATTCTTAATTATAGCCCTGGCTTCTTAGGTTTGTTGTTGTTGTCCTTGCTTAGCTGGATGTGCTTAGTTCGCTGCTGGTTATCTAACGCATCCGCAGCGAGTTAAATAATAGGAAACTAAGGAGGCTTAAAGGAAGAGGCTCTCCTAACTAGCCTTTCCTGTAAGCACTGTTAGTATGCCCTAAGATTAGTATAGCATAGAGTATTGCTTACAGCGGGTTTCCTTCTTTTAGCCTAGACATAACTTGTACAGGAGTTGTATAGGCTAAGACATAGCATAGAAAGATGTATTAAGAGCAGCCTAGCCTGCTATACCTAGGTAAAGACTGCTAACAGAAGCAATTTATCCGTTATATAGAATATAGAAGTAGCAAGATAATTATATAAAAGTAGTAAGTTAATTATATATGCTGTTTAAGGGTTTAGATTATACTGCTTAAGCGTCTAGAGCTTGCTTTATAGAGTAAGGAGCAGATATTGCCTCTACTTACGAGGTAATATATCTGGCCTTGCAGGTGCTTGCTAGAGGTGTTATCCTCAAACACGCGGGCGATTAGTAGAACAATCTATATAGGTAATCTTTTAAGGCTAGTAGCTGTAATTAAGAAGGCTATATATTAAGGCTTGTAGAACATTATTAAACGCGTAATTTGTTGCGCTTTCTATTAACGTCTGTACCTGCAATTATTCTAAGCTATTTCTTAAGGTTTATGCGACCTTAACAAGCATAGTAGCCGCAATTAACAGGGCGATAAACTAAGGCTTATAGGACATTAGCAAAGAAGTATATTATTGCGCTTTCTATTAACGTCTGTACCCGTAATTATTCTAAGCTATTTCTTAAGGTTTGTGCGATATTAATAAACAAATGCTTATTCCTAAAGTTAACACGGCTACTAATAATGCGTAGCAGTGTAGACCGTTAGCACTAGCCTGTGCGGCAATTAGCAGAAAGGCCTAACCTGCACGGGTTAGATGTAAACTACGACTAGGTAGGGCTAAGGACTACCTGCTATATCTCTGCAGAGATAAGCGCGCGTAATATACACGTATCCTTTACCCTATACTTTATATCGTGCACTGCTCCTACCTACTCTGCAAATACTTACTACACACCTTATCTTCTATACACACTATATTTGCTAGCCGCTGCTAGTTGTTTTATAACTTAACAGAACAGCGTAAAGGTTACTGTAGTTATAGAATTAAAGTAATAACTACAGTAAGACGCCTTACAGGTGTGCTACCCTCCCTTCTCCTGTTACTTACTATCTTGTTGCTGGTGCTATAGGGGTCTGAAAAATACTATATCTAACGCCCCTAACCTAAGCACAACAGAGCTAAAAAAAGGAAAATACACTGTTTAAGGCCTCTATAAGTAGGGCAGACACGCCGCATAGTAGGAACGCTCCTACATGTAACTATTATATAACACACCTTAGCTTATTAGCAGGTTACAACGTAACGCCGCGTAGGATAGAGAATAGAGTGTGTAGGAGGTATATAGTTGCTAGTGTAACAGAGGTGCTATAGTTTTTACGCAAGAGATAGACCTTAGACTTACTATTACGTAGAGGAGGTAAGTTAGTGTTGCTGCGTTGTATTTATGTGCACTGCGAGCTTTAACCTCTTATACTGCCTGTTATGCAGGTCGCCTGTGTTCCTATAGGACCTTTAGAAATACTATTTCAGGTCTACACCGCTGTAGCAAGTGCATATATCTTAGCGTTTTCTGGCGCTAGTCCTAAAGCATACATTAAATTAATGTGTATTTAGTTCTTAGATTTACCTTTACTTCTCCTCTAATTTCCCTCTAATTTCTCTCTTACCCTTACCTTTACCGCTACTTAGTTAGGATATATTAGATATCCTTTGCCCCTAAAAACCTACACTCCTACACTCTACCTCTACCTCTACTACTACCTCTAATTTCTCTCTCCCCCCTCCTACTTCCTTAATTTTACAAACAATTACACATTATTTATATAACCTTAACTCCTCTATACGCTATACCGCCTTTATTAGCATAATTATCTACAGTAATACAGTAAGTCTAGTTCTGCTTTAAAGAGTTTTCTGGCTATAGGCTCTTACTTATACACTCTACAGGTAAAGTTGCTTCTACGTACAGCATTTAAATCAATGCGCAGGCCAAATAATATTGCTAACGCTCCTAGGACCTTGCTACTAACAGCGCCTTTTAGCATAGGTAAAGTTCCTCTAGTATCCTATCTATAAACACCCGCGTAGTACTGCCTTAAGTAGAAGGCTTTACTACCGCATACATAAATAACGACTGCACGTTAGTTACCTACCTAGGCAGCCTTATATACCGCGTGTGAGTTCTGCCGCTTTCAGCTACTTAGAGGTTGCTAAATAGCAATTTTAGAAGCCCTATAGAGCACATTAGCATTAAAAACGCTATAGCTAATTCTAGCGACGATAGGCAGACGTACGCTACACCCTAAGCAGCCTTAGATACACCTAGTAAGCCCTAACTATGCTAATGTATAGGAGTCGCTAAAATAGTATTTATAGTACCCCTATTATCTAACGTCCTATTATAACTGCGGCTCGCAGCTGTGAAAACTATGCACACAGAGATAACCCCTAAACTAGCGCTGCCACAACAGCCTAAGATTATTGCTAATAATAACGACGACTTTGACATTAGCAACAGCAACAAAGAAATTAAAAAGGCTAGGTCTATAGTTAGAGACAGCGACAGCTCTGATAATAAGCGACCTGACGAATAAGATACTAATAAGACGGAGACACTAGCCTACCTTAAGGCGAACATCTACCTATACATAATATTCTGGAAAGAGGCAGCTAAAGCGTTGCACGTTAGCCTTAACTAACTTAAACACACTATAATATATAACCGCGAACTTAAAGACATTTGCTAATAATATTTAGGGGCTGTTAAGCAGTCTAGTCGCGGATCTGGATACAAGACTGTTAAAGCACATTAGGAGCTTGGCAAGACAAGCAAGCCCTTAAAATACAAGCGACTAACAAAGGACGCTAAGGCAGCCTTTACAGAACTTAACTAGACCGCGTAGGCGTAGGCTTTAATAGAAGTTGAAGCTGTAGACTGAATAACTGGCGTGCTCTATATACAGAAATTCCCTAACGCGAAAAACCGCATATTAGCATGGATATTGTTTAAGATTACAGCCGCCTTCTACACCTAAGACGCGGCGTTAAAGGAGAAGACTATTACGGCGTATAAGTTAAGGCAAGCTGTTGCTCTTTAAAAGAAGAAGGCTAGTATGCAACGGGATTAACTAAAGCAGAAGCAAGCGGCTGTAGCTGCTGCTATATATTACATTAGTAGTGCTCCTAAGGGTGTTGCGCAGGCTGCCCTTAGGGGTCCCTAAAAAACTATTCTAGAGACCCCTAAGGCTAAGCCTACATTAGCAGGCGCTGGTAAGCGGCCAGGTAAGCAGGCGCTTAAAAAAGCTAAGCCTGAGACCCTAAGCGCAGACAGCTATGAAAAGTTAAACGCTAACAAGCCTATTACGCTGGAGACATTAAAGCAAGAGGCAACGTTGGCTATTCTGCGTAACATAGCAAACAATACGCTAGAGCTAACTAAAAAGATAGCAGCAGTAAAAAAGAAGGGGAAGGTGCAACTTGTAGATGGCTTAACAAATAAGCAGGCGCTTGCGTTCTTTAATGCAGACATAGTAAAACAAACTAAGAAGCAGAAACAGCGGGATAGGAAACGTAAAGCCTGCGCTAATAGGACCGTCAAACAGCAGGCCGCTGCCCTAAATAAAGATCCCTAGCGTCTAAGCTAGTACCGCTGCTTAAAGAACTACACCCTAAAGGCTGTTAAAGCCTTTACAAAAGACTTCTACTACTGCAAACTTCCTAGGGCTATAAAGGTTAATCTCCTCCGCCCGTACAGCGGGGCTAATAACATTAAAGCAGACACTAAAGTGCACACGCTTAATAAAGCAGGGGAAACCCTAGATGTTATAACCTAGCTTATGGCGGATAACGCAAAGGCTGCTAATCTAGGCACTACTAACAGGATAACCCCTACTACACAAGAAGAAGCGAAACAATATGCGGAATAGTTATCCGTGTTAAATAGTAACAAGTTCTAGTGCAACGACCTAGTCTCAGCGCTAGAGTTCTATTAGATAATAGACATCTACTTTAAGTATTTACTAAACTAGACCTTTAAGAAGCCCCTTTAGTAGTGGCAGGCATGCGCAATCAAGTAGTTAGACTTAATCTGCTATAAGAATAAGGGTCTTAGCGGCCTCTGCGCTAATGCTATTAGTACTAGCAAAACTCTAATTATGCTTAGTATTATACTGCTAGTAAGTATACCTTTAGTGTTTTATATTAGACAGGTTGCTGTTAGGGGCACCTAAAATACTATTTTCTAGACCCCTATAGGAATATGCGGCGCTCGCGGATATATACTAATAATAGACAGAACATAACTAAGCAATGCGAGCTAATTACTACGTTAACAGGAGGCAAAGGGGACATCCCTGCTGCTAAACTATAGTTTGTGTTTATGCTGCTGAACTTAATAGACTAATTCGTAGTAGAAGCCTTAGATTTCTTGACTTTCTGGCGCATTACTGTGTACGGGGAGACAGTTTACTCAAAGTCCTAAGGTGTTTTTAAGGTTAATTATCTTAACAGGACATCTAACTACTTTAAGACAGGTAACCCTAACAACGCCCGCACAATAATCGTGATAAGCTAAAATACATTTAGGAACAATAACAGCCTAACAGCGCTGTTAAAGTTTAAACAAGAGACACGTAGTAAGGAGTAGGAATTTAGTTACGACATTAACAAGGAATTAGAGTGTCTAAATAAAGATTAGCTAAGGAATTTACAGGGCATGCCCTAGGGCGTCCTTATTAACAAGGCCTAATTAGCTTACTAAAACTGTTTGTCTTACTAGGCCATGATTATGTAGTTAAAGCCGGAGTTTAAGTACTTGTTCTTAGGCAGTCTAACCCCACGGGGAATCACAGATCTCTCCGCCTTAATCAGGCAGGTAGAGTCCCTAGAGCTGGTAAAAAAGGCTACTAAAGCAGACCTAGACTAAAACTACACACTAAATACTAACCTATATAACCTGCTAGATAACTACCCTGCAGCAATATACCGCGCCACAGTGTATTATTTTAAAAAATATATCCTAAATTACCTAACCTACAACGTAGTTAAGAAGGGCAGACGCGCCTAAATGTTCCTTAAATACTACCTCCTCTAATAAGACTACTCGTCTGCATGTCCTATTAGCTTAAAGTTTACTATTGCACGCAATATACCTAAACTTTATAACTATTACCTTAAGAAGGTCTTCTTACCTACTGCGCACATTCTATATAATTATTTTGCTAAAAACTAGAGGATACAAATAGTTACTTGCACATTTAACGCTACTAGGGCTTGTAGAGAACCTGTCCCTAACCCGCGTTTAATACGCGCACTTTCCCTGCTAACCTTCTTCCCTATGCTCAGCTACCTCAACCTCCTAAACCCTGACTACGAGAAATAGCTCTGAAATTAACTAGCAGCTAAGGAGGCATAGAAAATGCGGACTAAGGCTAAGGCTGCTGCGAAGAAGCAGGCAAAGGCTGCCGCTAAAGGCAAGGGCACCACCTGCTTAATAGCCCTAAATCCTAATGCTAAGTACGATCCCTTAGTTAGTCTTAATAGCTTAGGTTTAGATAATAATAATAACGTGTAGGATAATAACGGTTAGTCTTGTTACTGCTGCTTTAGGGGTAGCTAGAATACTATTTTAAACACCCCTATAATAGATTACACCGTGCATACTATACTAACACATTACAGTCATCCCTACTAACAAAGACAGAAATCCTATTAACAGGGACAAATATAGTTAGTTCTAGGACAAATCTAATATTTTCTAGCAAATGCTAAAAATTAGTAAGAACCTCGTGCGCGTGCGTTAGATACTAAAGCAGGCCGTAGCATATGGCTGCAAGGAGATTAAGGACATTAACTAGCAAGATATAGCGAAGGTGTCTAACAAAACTGTTATTAACACTATCTGCGCGTTCTCGCCTAAGCTTATAACTTTTATAGCCCTCGTCGCGGACTACAGTATCCTTAGGGGTGAGAAAACAAGCACTTAGTTCTAATACCTAGTGCTACAGCAGATTATAGAGGAAGTCTGCATAGCTGAAAAGATTAACTATCGCTTAATATTATTAAGTAGCACCCTAGAACAACGCCGCAGCGCACAAGAGGATATAAACAACCTAAAGACTTAATTTAACGTCCTGCTTGCCTTAATTAAGATTAGAGGCACTAGCCTTAACCTCTAGGCAGATATGCGGGTGGCAATAATGTTAGACATGCCTAACTCTATAGAAGAGCATAACTAGCTTATTAGCTGTTTCTGGCAACTTAGATAGCTTTTAGAGGTTTTCGTATTTATGCCTGTGATGCATGACACTACTAACGGGTCACGATTAAGGTAAGTCTAGTCTGCCTATAGGGGGCTCTAAAATACTATTTTTAAACCCCCTTAGGTGTTTTCTGAGGCCTAGATGCTAACTTATTCCGCAGGCGCTAATACACTGCTGTAGTAGGCAAAGAGTCGTTGCTAATATCGCACTCTAGCGCTGTTAACGCTAAGAAGAATCCTAACTTTGCTAACCTAAATAACAAAGACTACTTAGATAAGCATTTTTTTATTAGGAAAAAGTATGTTAGTGCTAACTTAGAGGAGGGTAAGCTCGCCATTATACTGTTGCGGGCTGAACGGGGTGAGAGTAAAGACTAGACGCCCGTTTAGTTGCCAGACAACATTACTTTAGAGGCATTAATCTCCTAGAACATGTCTAAGATTGTACTATTAACTAGCAGCTACTAACGTGACGCTAAACTTGATCTGCTTACCTAGGTGCGAAACGAAATTGCTAATTAAGAGCTTGCCCTTAAAAAACAGAAAACGATTAAGGCGGCGATTGCTGCGCAGGCGGAGACAGCCCCTAACGCGACTAGAGATAATAAGGCGGGGGACGCAGAAGAATAAGAAGAGTCTACTACGCTAATTAACCCTAAGGACAATGCATCTGTAGATGTTAAGCCTAAGAAAATAAACAGTAACAAAGAGATAGAGCAAACGGAGGTTAACAGCGTGCCTGATAACATAGACGTTTGTAAAGACGCACAGGTTTTGGACGGGGATAATAAGAAGGAGGACGTAGATGCTAATAAGCAGCCTACCTAGAAGCGCAAGCAGAATAACACGGCGCTAGATAATACTTATGCCCCTTTACAGGGCTTAATTCCTAATAAACAAGCGTGGACTAGCACTTGCTTAGGTATCGTCTATCCTAATCGTGCATTCTATGCGACCTTAACTACCTACTACAAGGGTAGATTAACGAAGAGGCTGAAGCAGCAGCGCAAGGACGCTAGAGAAGTCTATAATATAGGTTTTAAGGACATAATAGTTAAGATTAATGCAGAGTATAACGCGAGCTAAGACGCGTAGGAGAATAATAATAGCCCCTCTAACGCTTAACAGGCAAAGCAGCAACGTCTGTCTTCTACTAACGCGGACGCTAATAGTAGTGTTAATAATACGGGGGAAATAACGTTTAAATAAAGTAGGCTTCCCTGCTGTTAGCGTTGCCTGATTACCCGCTTAAGGGTTCCTAAAATAGTATTTTTGGTCTACCTATAGAGGTTTTAGGTGTTAGCGTTAGTAGGACAATCCTCCGTGCGCTACATAGGGCTAAAACTAGACTTTATACATTAGGTTAAGAATAATTTAATCTATAGACAGGGCTAAGCAGAACTGTTTATACTATTATAGCTAATGTTACCTGCCCTAGAGCTTCTACGGCTGGTTTGCAGTCCCTCTAACTAGATGTAGGAGAGTAATAGGTAACTAAACGTAAAATATAAGCGCAACCTATAGACGGTGTTGTTTACTTACACATATAATATTACTACACAGACTACTACAGGCAGCGCTAGCTAAGACTACAACAGGCTTTATCAGGCATATATAAGTAGGACAGGCACACTACACTGCCATACACAACAGGTAGTAGTAGGGCAAAGAGCGTTCTCTAGGAGATTTATATCTGTAGCGCAAAGGGATAGTAGATAACTCTGTGCAGTTAAGGTATAATTTGCAAACAGAGTTGTTTATCTCTTTCTATAGCTTAGTTATAAAGGGTCTACCTTATGTTCTGTAGGTAAGGGGACAAACGTGTTGTTTCCACATTGCTACCTACTACTCAGCCAGCCTGGCATAGAGGGTCTGGAAAATACTATATTTAACACCCCTATTGCTAACTAACTAATGCAAACCACGAGAGAATAGCGTAGAGGCATGTACAGATAACTAAAAGCGTTACATACTACGCATAGTTCCCCTTAATATCTGTCTAACACCTATTAGGGGACTAGTCTTTCTTACCTATTTCTACGCGAAACGCAGAGTAGGATGTATATAGGATACCTAGTTAGAGACGTAATTGCGCTAAAGTATATTAACTTAAGAGATAGAAGTTTAACTAGCACTTAAGCGTTAGTAGTGTTTTAGTATCACCTTATTATAATTGCCTGCTGTGCCTGCATTGCGTAGCCGTGCTGTTAGTTCCCTGCCTCGCCTGTGTCTCTTAGGACCTTTAAAAATACTATTTCAGATCTACACTGCTGGGTGCGTGTGACAAAGGCATATATCTTGGCGTTTCTGGCGCTAGTCTAAATGCGTACATAAAATAGAGGTAAAGTTAATTCTTAAATTTCCCTTTGTTTCTACCTTTGTTTCTACTTGTATTATCCTCTAATTTCTCTCTTACCTTTACCTTTACTGCTCCTTGCTTAGGGTATATAAGATATCCTCTGCACCTACAAACCTACACTCCTACACTCTACCTCTACCTCTACTACCTCTACTACCTCTACTCCCTTAACTCCCTTAACTTTACATATTATCTATACAACCTCTACCTATTTACGCGCTATACGCCTACAACCTTATTTAGAGAGGCCCTTACTTAACTATCTACACTAATATAGTAAGTTTCGCTTAGTCTTAGCGCGATTTCTGCCTAGAGGGCCCTACTAACACTAGTAACAGGTGAAGTTGCCTGTACATACAATATTCTAATTAACCTACACGTTTAACAGTATTGCTGACGCTCCTAAGATTACGACAACATATAAGGCCTGTTAGCATAGGTAGAGGCTGTCTGCTATTCCCTATTAGACTACACGCAAAGGAAGAACGCCTGACTATTCCCCCCTCCTAGGCGCCTGCGCCTACTACGTGTGAGTTTAGTTTCTGCGCCCTTTAGGAGGTCGCTAAATAGTATTTCTAGAAGGCCTAATAAGCTAGTTATTATTATTAGAACTAGCTGAGGACGTACTAAGTAATGCAAGCGACGATAACCTGCCGGAAGGCCCTATAGTAATAGCGGCGGCACTCTAGGGTAAGACTCCCTCTTTGCGTATATAGTAATTGCTAAAATGCTATTTCTAGAACCCCCTCCTACACCCCTCTTTAAGCAACTCTAGCTCTACGCGTAAGATAACTAACAGGCTAAAAAAGATATAGACGGAGACACTAACATAGAAAGCCCTAAGACCCCTACATCTCCTGTTAAACTATTAGCACGCATTTTGCGCGAGATTCCAGCCGCACTCTAAAAGATTATTAAAGGTGACTTAGACCCCAGCGACAGCAACAGTAATAATAAACGTTAAGCTGGATTAGTAGAAGGACACAGCTTAGAAAACGAGTATTCAGATTCTAACGCAGACGTAAGTGGCGTTACGGTAATAGATATTAAAAAAGACATAAATAAGTATATTACTTTAAGGAAAGACGCCGTAAACGTGTTTAACGTTAGCCTAGACTAATTTAAGTAAGCTATTATAGAAAATAAAGAGATAGAAGCTATTTGCGTTAAATACATACAGGCTATAAACTAGACTACGGGTTAGGGTCTAGGATACAAGAGCATTAAAACCGCGCGTAATAGCAGCAAGGAAGAAGATCCTATAAAGTACTTACGGCCAACGCTAAAGACAAAGATGTTGTTTACTAAACTTAACTAGGCGGCCTATGCATGGACCTTAATAGAAATTAAAGCAAAGGACTAACTAGATAGCCTCCTCTATCGCCGCCTATTCACAGACGCAAAAATCTAAGTATTAGCTTAGATATTATTTAAACACAAGGAAAAGTTCTGCAAGAAAGACGACGCGGAGAAAGAGAAGGTTAAAGCTAGGTACCTAGGTTAACACACTGCGGCTATCTAAATTAAGAAAGACTACCTGGCCTAAGTAGCCGCAAAGGCAATAAAGTTAAAAGGCCCTAAGGGGGATCTAAAAATACTATTTCCTAAGGGCCCTATTAGGGCTGTTAGCGCTGTGGCGCTAGCGTCTAAGGGCGACAGGGAGGAGACTGTAGAGAGCGATAAAACAGTAATTCCTAAGTCCCGTAATAATGCTCGTACACTGAAGAGGAGGTTAAAAGCTAAAGAAACGTTAACTATTATCTAGGACACGGAAGCAGACGAGACGCAACTGCTTGAGTTAATTAAAGAGGCTAAAAAACGTAGAGAACCTTAATTAGTCGCTGACATAACTAACGAGGAACTAATAGAGTCTTTTAATAAAGACATGGCGAAGAGGATAGAGAAGCAGGAAGAGAGGGAACACAAGCGGAAACTCCGCGCCCTTAAGACCTTAGCTTAGTAATTAGCAAATCTTAGAAAGGATAGGAAGCGCTAGCATTAATATTATTACTTAAAAGGCTTCCCTAGACAGGCGGTGTTGGACTTTACACGGGAGTTTGACCCGCCCTTGCTAAAACATGTACTAAAAGAACTGGTGCGCCTATATAGCAAAAAGAACAAAATCTAGGCAGATACTAAAGTATCTACACTTAAGCATACAGGGGAAACTTTAGACGTTAAGGCCGTTACTAAGCAGATTATAGCTAATAATGCAAAAGCCGCTAATTAAGAGATTACTAACCCTGCACTCGCTATAACGCAGATAATTGCCACTAAGCAAGAGGCTACTAAATACAAGAAGTAGGCGGCAGTACTAAATAGTCTAAAGTTCTAACAGGACGATTTAGCAGACTTGCTAGCCTTTTGCCAGATTACGGATGTAGACTACAAGTTCTTGCCAAATCAGACATTTAGAAAACTACTCTGATAGTAGCAGGCTTATGCTATTAAGTAGGCCTATAATATTTGTAAGAAGAACTAGAGCCTAGGCGGCCTTTGTGCTAACGCTATTAGGACAGGCAAAACCCTTATTATAAACGGCATTATGCTTCTAGTAAGATTTACTCACCCTGTTTAGCAGTGCCTAGATATACTATTAGGGGTAGCTAAAATACTATTTTCTAGACCTCTATATCTGCACCCTGTACATAATAGTCTATACTAACTATTCTTAGGATATAACTAAATAATGCAAACGCATTAAGGCTTAGGCATTAGAAAACCTACTATAACCGCTAGTAGCTAAGCCGTAGCTCGTCTTTATGCCCCCTAGCCTAATTAACTAATTTATAAAGGAGAGCAGGAGTTTCTCTACATTCTAGCGCATTGTTGTGTTTAGAGACACCTACTACACTAAATCCTATAGCATAACCTAAATTAACACCCTTCTAAACACATCCCTATACTTTAACCTAAATAATCCTAATAATGCCCGCACTATAATTGTTATTAGCTAGAACACTTTTAACAACAGTTACGGCCTAACAGCGTTGTTAAGGCTAAAGTGTAAAGAGGAGGGCAACAAGTCCTTCTTATACCCTAAAGAATTAACTACCTACAAGCAGTGCCTAGAGAAGAAATAGGATAGCAACCTTAAGAGCTTAGCCTAAGGAGTAATTATTAATAAAGTTTAGTCTGCCTATTGCAACTGTTTGGCGTTTTAGGCTATAGTTATGTAGGTACAGCCAGATATAAAATATCTCTTTTCTAGCAGCCTAACTCTACAAGGAATCTGCAACCTTAGCGCCTTAATTACGCAGGTTAAGTTGCTAGAGCTTGCGCAGTTAGCTAAGCGTAGGGATGCAACGCAAGGGTATAAGAAAGGTAACAATCTATACGCGCTACTAGATAACTATCCTGCTGTTATATTCCGCGCTATAGTGCACTGCTTCTAAACGCACATCCTACTAAACAAAAACCTAAGCAAGGTTAAAAAGGGGAGACGCGCCTAGCTGTTCCTAGAATACTACCTGCTGCGCCAGGATTATTTGTTATCCTGTCCTATTAGGACAAAGTACACTATCGCGCGCAATATGCTAAAGCTGCATAATTACTAAATTAAAAAGGCCTTCTCTCCTACCGCGTATACGCTATACAAGCGTTTCTTAGAGAATTAGAAGATAAGGATAATAACTATTATAATTAACGCAAATAGGAAGAAGGGTAAGGCTGTGCCAAACCCTTAGTCTATTTAGGCGCTCTCTCTTTTAAACTTCTGCCCTCTATTTAGATATTTAGACCTTCCTAATCTAGAGTAGGAAAAATTAAACCTAGAGCAAATAAAGGCAAAAGAGATCTCTAAGGCAGCTAAGAAAAAGGAAAAGGCCGCCTAAAAGGCATAGGGAAAAAAGACTAAGGGGAAAAAGGTGCGCATTAATCCTAAGGCTAAATATAACAATGCTATAGGCATCGCTGGCATGCATAATAATAGTGTAGATGTCCTAGAGAGTGTAGAGGTCCGCGAGCGTACCTCTAAATATAAGTGTTGTCCCTCGCCTCCTTAGGGGCAAATAAAATACTATTTTAGCCACCCCTATATATGTAAAGCCGCACTAACACCACGTAGGGGTGCCTTACCTTAATAAGACTAGCCAGGAAGTTAACCGCGACAAGAACAGCTAGTTCTAAGAAAACTCACCTATATATAAGGAAATGCCTACTATTAGCGAGGACCTCCCACGCATGCGATAGATCTTTAAGCAGGTAGTTAAAGAGGGATGCACGGAGCTTAAGAACATTAACTAGCAGGATGTGAAGGTGGCCTCTAACAACATAGTTATCTAGAAGCTCTGCGCGTTCTCTCCTAAGCTAGCGTCGTTCTTTAGCCTGGTAGCAGAATACAGCCTCCTTAAGGAAGAGAAGATTAGTGCTTAGTTCTAGTACCTAGTTCTCTAGGAAATTATGCAGGAAATCTGTATTGCGACTAGCATTACCTATTGCATAATAGACGCGACTAGCAGCGCAGAACATAGGCGCAAAGCCTAAGTTAACGTTAACAACCCTAATATCTGCTTTAACGTACTCCTAGCCTTAATTAAGGTAGGTAGGACTAGGCTTAATCTTTAAGCTAATATGCGGGTGGCCTTCCTGTTTAATTTGCCTAATTTGACTAAGGAGTATAACTAGTTAGCAGGCCGGTTTTAGCGCCTTAGGCAGGTCTTAGAAGTTTCTATATTTATGCTAGTTATGCACGATATAATAGATAGGAGACGCTTATAGTAAGTTATTAGCCTAGTAGGGGGGTTTAGAAATACTATTTTTAATACCCCTAACAGACATTATACACGGCATATGTGTGCTAATATAAAACACAGACGCTAGTACTCTGCTTCTGTAGATAAGGAAAGCTTGCTTATGTTATACGCTGGGGCTGTTAACGCAGAGACTAACGCTGGCTTTGCTAACCGCAACAGGGATAACTTCCTTAAAAAGCATATCTTTATTAGTAGAAAGTATGTCTACGCTAATTTAGAGGAGGGCAAAGCAGTAATAGAGGAGATGCGAGAAGAGAGGGAGGAGGGCCTAGGCTAGACTCTAGTCTGGCTAGCTGAAGAGGTTGCCTTAGAGGCTTTAATTGCTTAGCATATGGCGGAGGTTGTCCCTCTCCTAGGAGGCCACTAACGCGACGCTAGGCTTAATCTAGCCAAGCTAGTGCGTAACAAAGCTAGACATAGAAAACTTCTTACTAAGGGACAGAAAGAGATTAAGGAGAGTTTAGTTAGAAACGTACGCCCTGTTATCCCCGCTCTTTAAGATTCAGGCTTAATAGACCTTAACTTAGCAATTATGCCAGACGCTTAAACTAGGAATAGGCGCTGACGGCCTGGTAAAGCCGCACCTGTACCCCCAGCCCTTGTCCTCCTAAAGCGCAAGAGGCGTTAGGAGACCCCCCCTAACACCCTAGCTCCCCCCGCCCTTCTAATAGGTAGTCCCCCTTCTAAAGGCATAATATCCCTAGTCGCCGCCTAGATAAGCACTGTAGGGCGGATTGTTTACCCTAACAAGGCCTATTATATAAGCCTTACCCTATATAAAAAGGGCAAACTTACCTTAAAACTAAACCGCGCACGCTAGGCCGCTAGTCTCCCGTCTATTAGGTTTAACTAGATAATGCGAGAAATTAATAATAAGTAGGAAAACCTTTAGAAGGCTAGTGCTGTTACAGGGCCCTCTAACAGTTGACTAGCTAAGATGCTACGTAAGAATAGGAGACAGGCTAAGAAAGCAGTTGCAGAGGCAGCATTAGTAAACAAGGAGAATAAACACCTAGATATAGGGGAGGGACAGATTAAGGATAGGGAGGTTAAACAACTTAACTAGGACTTAGAGGAGATATCCTTACTAGTGTTTAAGTAAGCAAGGCTAAACTTGTTTCCCTGTCTAGTTGTTAGGGGTTCCCTAGATAGTATTTGCGCTACCCCTATGGGGCGCTTCTAGTGTATACTATTAAGCGAGCTAATAGCGGTGCCTCCTGCTTTAGAAGGCAAAGAGACAGTAGCCTAAATAGGATATTAATGCCTAGCGTGAAGAATAAATAATTAGGGCAGATGTTCCTTTCCCTAAGCCTCTATATTAATTCACCCGTGCTAATAAGGGAGATAATTAGGCATGCTTCCCGCGGCGTGCGCTTGTGCATAAACCCCTAGATTTTAGATGCTCCTATATATAATTACGTTTACATATAGTCCTTCTATATATATTTGCCTTAGTTATTGCATTTATATACATAAACATACAACTATAGACAACACAGATAAAGAATAAGATAGAGGTAATAAGGCACTTAGAAAGAGGGTAGGCGCCCCCCAGCTCTATACCCCTGAAGAGGCAGCAGCGAGAAAAGCGCGATCTAGCAAAGCAAGCGTATACAGGGCTAGAAGAGCGGCGAAAGAAGCACAGTTAGGCAGCAGTCAAGGTATAATTAGCAAACTAAACACTTAACCCCTCTGTAGCTAACAAGATAATTAACTTACTGTGCGTAGGCAATGCCCTTAACATCGTGTTCTATAAACCCCCTAATACCCTAGACTAATCTTACGTAGGACTGTCTTTAGGTGTTAACCTTTACACTACTAGACGCAGTTCTATTATTAAGCTAGTTAGATATAATAGGGGCGTCAGCCAGGTTATTATGCCTAGGACGAGTGAGCCGTCTGTTCCTATTAACTAATCTTGCCCTTAGAGATTTAACACAGAGCTGCTAGTGTTAGCCTATAGCCCTGTTGTCCCTTCCCTTTTGCATATTTTTAGTATGTCGTGCCTCTCTTTTTATGCCCTCTTAATGTCCGTCCTATAGAGGTACTAGAAATAGTATTTCTAACACCCCTAATAGCCTTATAGCCTACACATTACATAGACGGCAATAATAATACTTATAACCTGTTAGACCCTAACGCGCCTCTTCTTACCCTAACCCTCTAAATAGTAGGCCCCCTTTATAATAAGCCGTCTGCCTTTAAAACCCTTTAACAACTTAGTAATGCGTTACCGCCTGTAGAAGGGCTAGTAGCTTTGGCGCTAGTGTTACCACTAGTAGAAGAAGGAGTAGTAGAGCATTTGCCTAACTTGCCTAGCCCTGCAAGGTCTACATTACCTATTGTTCCTAAAGCTACACTAATATCCTCTTCTCTAGAGTCTAGCTAAGGGCACATTAACCCTGAAAACATAGGCGAAGATAATAGTTCCTAAGATAATGCTAATAGTAATCTGTATGTACTAGAGGATACAGACGCTGCATTAGGTGCAGAGGAACTACCTGCTACCCTAGATGCAGAGGAGCTAACAGACTAGACACCTTAAGACAGTCTTAACTGTATTTGCCTATGCTTCTCTAATACATGCGTATGTAATAGTTACTAGTTAGCAAACAGCGCGTCCTTATTAGAGATAACAACTTTAATCTAAGACCGCATTAGGCCCCTAACTAAACAGCACCTATACTCCTTCCCCCTATTAACCCTGCCCCTGCTCCTAGGCAGCTATAAAGACAGCCCTTTGTTTATTAACTAGGAGGTACTGCTTACTAGTGTTACTCTTGCGCCTAATACTGACGACCCTCTAACCCTATTATATATGGGATGGATGAAATCAGGTCGATTTCATCTATTTTCTGGCCCGTGCACGGGTTTTTTTTGGTCGATTTCAACCCTACCTTCCGGTCGATTTCGGCCTTAAAAGTCGATTTTGTTTCGGCTACGAGGTTGATTTTGTTTCTGGCGGGTTAATTTTGCTCTAGTAACCCTACTGGATTTGGTTCTAGAAGTTGATTTTGTTCTGGTAACCGTACTGAATTTGTTTCTGGCGGTTGATTTTGTTCTAGTACCCCTACTAAATTGTTTCTGGAGTTTGATTTTGTCGCAGGCAACGGGGTTGATTTTGTCGCAGGCAACGGGTCGATTTCGTGCTAGCACCAGGTTGATTTTGTGCTGGCAACGGGTTAATTTTGTGCTGGCAACGGGTTGATTTTGTGCTGGCACTGGGTTAATTTTGTGCTGGCACTAGGTTGATTTTGCGCAGGCAACGGGTTGATTTTGCGCAGGCAACGGGTTAATTTTGCACAGGCAACGGGTTAATTTTGCGCAGGCAACGGGTTAATTTTGCGCAGGCAACGGGTTGATTTTGCGCAGGCAACGGGTTAATTTTGCGCAGGCAACGGGTCAATTTTGCGCAGGCAACGGGGTCGATTTTGTGCTGTAAACCTGACTGAATTTGCTTTTGGAGGTTGAATTTGTCGCAGACAACCAGGTTGAATGTGCCTCTTAAAGTCGATTTTGTCGCATGCGACTTGGTTGATTCTGTTTGGCGAAGTTGAATTTGTCTAAGCTAACTATGTCGATTTTGTCCTAGGGACCACGTTGAACTAACTGACTTATAGAAGTCAATTTTGTCGCATGCCACCCAGTCAATTTCATCGCAATTAACTTAATTAAATTTGCCTGGCTAAGTCGATTTTGTCGTATACCGTTGGGTTGATTTCGTCTGAAACAACAGCGTTAATTCTGCAAATCTGGCGAAGTCGAATCTGTCCAAAGTGACTAGGTTAACTCTGCCTGAGAGACTGTGGTCGATTGCGCTCGAATCGACTTGATTAGTTTCGTCCAAAGAAGTCAATTTTGTAGCACTTAACCCAGCCGTTTTCCTTGCATGAGACCTGGTTGAATATGCCTGGAGGAGTCAATTCTGCTAATTTGCACCGGCTAATCTCCTTGCGCTCAACCTGGCCTGCATAAGTAGTCAACTCTGTCTACAGCAACCCAGTTAATTTCGTCCTAAGAAGTCAATTTTGTTCTATTTAACTTGGCTAATTTTGTCTTCTTCAAGCGGGGAACTTTGGCGTTCCAGCCAACATTTATTTACTAACTTTGTCCTGTCTATTTAATATTACTACACTATCTAACTTTCTTTGTCCTGGGTTGCCAGATCCACGCAAACTTCCTTCAGTTTAACTTTGCCACTTACTTACAGTAGCAAAAGCAACAGCACAACACTGAAAGCATGAAAAGCGCTATGGTACAAAAGGCGCACGGCGCGTATATAAAAAGCACCTAAACAAACTACGGTAAGCATACAGGTAAACTAGAGCAGCGATAAACGTCGCAAAAGGTAGGAGGCAATTCGCGGAGGGGGGCATCTTATAAGGCTAACAATTAACCAGGCACCTCCATGAGTCACGCGCTAGTCCGGCGGGACCTCGGCAGCGCAATCTTGGCAGGCAGTCTGGATCCAAATCGCACGCGCTAAGGATACAAATAGTGTTCTCGCAATTAAACTTACCTCATCTCTACTACCTCTACCACCTCTACTACTACTACTTAAACTTTATCTGACTTATAATTACAACCTCGCCCACAACCTCGTCCACCACCTTATCTATTACCTCGTCCGCTATATCGTCTACTACCTTCCTTGCCTGCTATATCACCCACCACCTTTGCGCATTATATAATTACTATCGCAATATTATAGTTGACTGTTACACAGGTAAGAGAGCAGCGTCGCAAAGCAAACAACCTAGTACTAACACTGCAACAGCATATTACACATACCTAGGCAAGACTCCCTCTACCCCGTTACAACCTAGCTAAACAACCTCTTAGAGAGGAGGACTAACGCGCGCAACTAACAGCCTTTTAACTACTACTAATACACTATAGCTAACATTGCCCCCTAACCCCTCTGCTACCGCCTGTTTAAGCGCTCTATTAGCAATGTTCTACTTGGCGAGGAATGTCTCGCGCAATAGGTTGACTTCAGTCGCGTATATCCCCTAGGCAACATTCGCATCTTACAGGCTAACTATCCACTACAGATTACTACACCGCTTACCTACAACGCCGTGACCATTAACACCCCCGCTTGGCCTCTCCTACCGCTACCCCTAATGGAACTCTAAGACAGCCTCAAGTTCTTTGCCGAGTACGATTTTACTATTAAAGACAAGGCCTGGCGATCAAAGATAGTTCAGTGGAACGAGCAGGACACCGTCGTGATTAGAACTACTGCCGGCGGAGATGAGCTGTGGTCGACGCTTATCTACCAATATCATCAGTCGCGCCTGGAGGTCATGTGCTGGCTGCTGAACGACACCTACAACAGTAATCTTCAGGCTAGCAAGTACGTTCCCGTGCTGATAACAGCTAATGCCCGGCCTGAGCATGCTAATCCTACTATCAACCGCGCTGATTGATCTACTAGAGCGGGCGATATCTATGAGTAGGCCCTAGCTTTTGACGTCGGCAGCAGCGGAAAGAACGTCGTGTTAGTAACGAACTTCCTCCTAACAAAGATAAAGGCTTCACACCCTTATGCCCTAGACGATAAGGACACTGACGACTCCCCTTTCGTGCTAATCTACCCGGACGTTATTATTATTGATTAAGGGGTTAAGACATGAAGGTTGTTTGGCTGCGAGCTTCCCCTTGACCAATTTGGAAAAGACTAGATAGAGGGGTGCTAGGGCAGTGCAGTATGTAGACATTAATGCATGATTTGATTGCCCTACGTTTGCCAGACAGTGTAACTTTCATTGTAAATCTCTTGCTCTATGTTCTAAACTACTAAACAGGCAAACTTCGCGGTTTGCTCTCCTTTCCCAAACCCAGAATACGCTTAATAAATAACACTAACAGACCTTAATCCAGCTCGCAAGGTATTGCTCCATTTACGCAATTGTGACGTCCTGACTGTTTCTGCAATAGTGTAGGATCTCCTTCTAGTTACTTAGGGCAAATAGCCTCCACCCTTCCGCGTTATCTTGCGTAAGCATTAGCGTTAATAGAGGCACTGCCTATGGTTTTACACAGTGTGTATTAACGGCCAGGTTATCCTCTTACGTATCTAGTCTACCTAGTATTGCCCTTGGCCTTGTCAACCAGAGCGTCGTAGGCGAACGCGTATCTGTTGACGAGTGTCTTGCCCTAGATGCCAGCGTCCTACTAAGCAACCACCTCAAGGCTAGACGGCGTAGTAATTAACACTGCGGGGATGCCAGCAACCTTCACATCCTTTACAATTGCCAATACTATTAGAGCACGGGCAGGCGCATTACACGCGTATAATCCCACAATGCCCTTAGTTAAAGAGGCCTACACCTTATTCCCAGCCCTATCAAACCTAAGAAGTATACCATAGAGCAGGTTCGTGCTGGCCCTAGACTCGCGAGCCCTCTGCGCAAATAAGAAGGTGTCCCTCTTGCGCAAGCAGTTAACGTTACTATCTACAGGGACTCCTCTGTTAGGGCTGGTGTTAAGATTGCACAGCTTAGCGTGCGTGGGCATAGCAATCTTGTCCTAGAGAAAGAATAGTAAGCAGACTGCAGATAACCCTATTAGCGTGTAAGGTAGGACATACGCTTAGCTGGATCTTGTTTATGTTCTCCTAGTAAGGGACCTTAGACGGATTAGTAACGTACACTAAGGGCGTGCTGCATAAGACGGACATAGTAGTTAAAGCTAACGTGGAAGAATGTGTGTGTGAGCGTAGAAGGGCAGGAAGAGCACTCTTGTACACCACGCAATCACACACTGCCCTGCTTGCTAAGATCACATGCCTGATCACGCGCGCCCGTAGACAAACCCAAGCAGACGCACCATGCATAAGTAGACCTTAATAGCAGTGCGCAGGGTCTAAGAACGGCGCACGGGGTTGCTTATACCTACCCCTTGCGTGTCTCCTCCTTGTCGCTCCTACACCTCACACATGTTCCACCCTTAAAGGCGCACTTTCTCTGTACAGATGTAGAACGCCTAAAATACGTCCGCGCTCTGTACGCCTCGCCTTTTGGATTATTAAATCTAAAGCCTACATGCTTTCCTTCTAGGCATCCCTTGACGGAATAGAACACGAACAACTATTATTTATGTTACTGCTACAGCCTGTTAAACAGTACAGATGAAACTCCTATAGGTTAGCTTGTTAAGTGTTGAAGTGAAAACTCACATGCCTTCCTCTTAGACATTCCTTAAAGGAGAAAACACGAACATATGAATATGATGTTCATGTTCTCAAATAGTAAAGCTAAAACTCCTATAGGTCAGCCTGTTAAGTGTTAAAGTGAAAACCCACATGCCTTCCTCTCAGACATTCCTTAAAGGGAGAAAACATAAACAACATGATGTTCATATTCTAGTTGCAGCCTGTTAAATGTTAAAGCTGAAACCGCTATGCTGTCCTTAAGGGAACCTAGTCTCTTAGCCCTAATAGGTCTGGAAGTCCCTTAACGGGAGAGAACATGAACAACATGATGCTCTTAAGGTTTAAAATACAACCGCATAGGTCAGCCTATTAAACGCTAAAGTTGGACCCCTATGCTTTCCTTAAGGGAATCCTTTCCCCTAACAGATCTAGACATCCCTTAAGCAGAGAGAACCAGAACAACACGATGTTCTAAAGATTAAAGATAAAACTGCATGGGTTAGCTTGTTAAATGCTGAAGTTGGACCCCCATGCTTTCCCTAAGGGAATCCTTTCCCCTAACGGATCTGGACATCCCTTAAGCAGAGAGAACCAGAACAACACAATGTTCTAAAGATTAAAGATAAAACCGCATGGGTTAGCTTGTTAAATGCCGAAGTTAGACCCCTATGCTTTCCCTAAGGGAATCCTTTCCCCTAACGGATCTAGACATCCCTTGAGCGGAGAGCTTTGGCTTAAAGACATAGCATTACGCGTGCATGCTTAAGAAGGCAGGGTTGGCGGAACAGGTCCTACAAAGGTATGGCTGAAGTAGGCATGTTGTTTTAGAGAACTAAGAAGGATAGTCTTTTCCTATGTGTGTCTACTAAGGTGTTATACACACATAGGAAGGAAAGACGACGCTGCTAACGGCGAGAACGCACAGCCGCGCATTGTGATGTTGGAGCAGTTGTATACACGGACTACACATAACTGCCCTGTCTTTAGACAGTACTGCGTTATAGCATGCATGGCTATGCCCGCTATATATAATACAAAACTAAAGACAACCAGAATATGTGCTGCTAAAACATCGCAAGCATCTCGTAATGTCTGCAACTCCTCCCGTTTGGCCATGCGTAGATATCTACTCTTACGCTCCTACAGCGCATACACTAAGGCGTAGCAGGGAAGCCTCTATCCTACTAAACCTCCTGTCAACGTATACATGGGCGCGGCACAGAGCCTACTAGAAAGTCGTATAAAGACGAGATCTGATATCTCTCTACTGTGCGCCGTTAATCTGGCTACAACCACAATTGCGCACTGCTGCTCCTCTCTTACTTACTATTGCTACTACAACTCCTACCTCTACGCCTACTCTATATTAACAACACTAATTAACCTTTAACTATAAACAGCCTTACAATTATGCCTACGGTATATCCTGCTGCTCGTCGCGGGTTATTCCCCGTCGCGCGCGATCTCCAAGCAGCAAAGATGAGTGTGAGCTTCCTCCTGCCCTGGCGCAAACACTGTATATAGGCGATACTAATGCTACGTATAGCACGAGGTTGCGATGCCCACTACTAAAGAGCTCTGCCATATCAACGAAGACGATGAGATAATTGAGAAGCGAGTGTCCAACCCCAACAAAATTGCATACATTAACTACGCGACTGAGTACCTGTACGAGTTCACGTGGTCGCAGCGCGCTTAACTATCTAGGGCCCGTACTAATAAGTACGACAGCATGTTTATTAGATATACCAAATTTAGGAGCCATGTCTGGGCGTCTGTAGTGAAAATGCCGCAGGGCAAGGTCCTGTATGATGCGAAGGATCGCGTTATAATCCAAGTCGTAGTTGTAGTTAATGCGACAGATGTGCTATCTTTCAACTGCATGGCATTGTACGAGTTGTTAGATCTTGACTACATAGCAGCTTAGGATGGCGGAATCCTAGGCGACACGCTAGCAGAACGATATGCATTTATATACAACGCCCTTGTAGAGGAGGCGAAGGAGCAATACTGTGGCACTGGGATTGAGCCCTTTTAAGATATTGGCACCGACATGTGTATTTAGACGGGTGGTTTTAAAGTTAACAACACGGAAACAGGGAAGATTTATAGCTATTGCAGCTAAACGTCCATGATACAGACAGTGAAAATTGAAATACAAGCTGGGTTTCTCGTGTCTATGTCTAAAGGTGACTGTAGGGAAGCACATAGTTATTGCATGCATGTGTGAAGGAATTCAATGTTTTGCTACCCCCGTGTTGCTGCACTTAGTCTAGATACACTTGAACTTCGCCTGCTCCACTAGTGCATCGTATGCGAATGCATACCGCTTAGCTAAGCTTCCACCCACAATGCCTGCATCCTACGTCACAACTACGTTAAGGCCTGAAGGTACACGCAGTATTACTGTACGCACGCTGTTGTTCGTTGAGTTAATCACTACTACTACCTGCACTAATGCGCGATAGGGCGCGTCCGTTGCAAAGTGGCTATTATGTCCTTCTACTAGGGAACCCTATATCTCTTGACTAGTTAGGGTCGTGCCTAGGAACATTCCATGCAGGTGATTTATGCGAGCTCTAGACAGGTGAGCAGCAATGCCCCTGTAGAAAGGGCTCTTCTTGCATGAGTCGTTAATAAAGGTAGGGTTGTCCAGCCTGTGAATAGATCGTGTCTGCAGCGCGCAGAGCTCGGCGTTAGTAGGCATGGCAACGTTAGCCTACAGGGAGAGTTAGTACTGAAGATATTTACTAGTACCAACACTTACACTCGTTTGGATAGTTTCAATTCGCTCCCAGTGAGGGAATAGACCTAAGGGCTAGGTAATTTGCATGTGGATGACGAGGTTGCTCTGCATAGTGGTTAATTGGATTGTCAATGTTAATTTAGGTGTGGAAAGTAGAAGTAAGGTTAAGGAGGAAAAGCACAGAGGGAGCGGAAGAAGTATTCTTATACTGCGCGCACGTCCAGTGCATTTACCTGACCTTCCTACTAGCAGTAAATCTGACTAGGCAGCGGTCTACGTGGATGGCAGGCCAACCAGCATGCAGCTCTAAGGCGTAGACAAACAATATCTCCCTAATAGATAGCCTAATTAGTGTATTAAACCTTTATATTAGGCAGCAGTACTATTCCTTTACCGTCACAATATCACTTATAGAAGAAGAAAACTAGGGCCAAGGCTGCCACAGACGGGAAGGGTGAGTTATTATAGTTGAGCAGACAATACGTGAAGAACAATATTACTTATAGAAGAAGAAAACCAGGGCCAAGGCTGCTATAGACGGGAAGGGTAAGTCGCTATAGTCAAGCAGACAATACGTAAAGATTCTCCAAGTTATATTAAGGCAAAGTACCTATCTACCTGGAAACCCCCCTTGGAGGGGTACACTGCTGGAGGATAGCCTACTCCGCCGCTTTATCACCGTCCACCCCTACGCTGGGAGCTCCATCCTTAGTATCCCTCACCCTAATTCGTGCGGAGGAGCGCCTGGTAGAGAGTATGTCAGCAAGCAAGCAGTGCGGATCTGCTGAATAGTTATTAGCAGTGCGCTGCGTACATAAAGGGTGTTATATAGACTTGCAAAGCCTATTGGTTTTAATAATGCTGTCGTCCCAGCAAGAAATCATGCCTGGACAATTAAGTTAACGCTATTAGCGTGTCTAAAGGCCTGTTCAAAGCACGTCAGCTTGGAACAATGCAAGCGCGGTAGTATATTACTTACAGCAAGCTCTTCGCCCAAGCCGTCAGCACTGCTGCTCTCCGCGGGCATGGGAATAAAGGAATCGCGACTCTTAATACCTAGGTGGGAACAAAGGAACCGCAACTCTTAATACTCGCTTAGAGAGGTCTCCTCCTGATTATAGTTTGCGACTAGAAAGGTAGGAGGGTGTAGGAAGCGCAAGTACAGACGCGTCTGAGATACGTACAGAGCAAAACGCACTTGTTCCGCCTGAGAATAGAGTTGATTGTTAAAGGTAGGAGTCTGTCTTGCGCAAATAGAATCCCAGGTGAAAAGATAGCCTACTTCTCCTAGGTGCAGGCGTATAGTAGCTCCGCTTTTAATCCTCTTCTAGCTATACGCATCCTGTGTTGTCCCTGTAGGTTGGCAATTCTATAGCAGGTCCTGTAATCGTCATATAATAGCAGGGTAATATCTTAAGCCGCCGTCAGGATCTAGTGTAGCAGGCGATCGAGTACGGTGATATACGGGCAACTAATCAAGGTACTCCGTCTAGGCGCGCCAACGCGATATATAAAGGCCCGTAGGCAATAAATATAAAGCCATCCTAGTAATATTCCCAGGAGGCGTATAGGATATACAAAGATAATATATAAAGGTGATAGAAATCCAAGAGAGTAGTGTAGGAAGGACAGACACCCGCGTTATATAAAGATTACTATCCGTACAAGGTAGCGTAGATCCCCGTCACGGTTAGTACTATTCAAGGTAAATACCAGGGTTAATTAGAAAAACTGTTGACCGCGCTACCTATTAATATACTATTTTATGGCAGTCTTAGCATGCCCTGTATTGCTATCTAGTTAGACATGATTTAGGTGCCGCGTGGCTGCCAAGATTAAGAACATGGCAGCCGCTGTAATACACAATCAACTCTCTCTACTGCGTCTAGTTAATTTACAGCTAATTTTGACACATCCCGTCCTGTGTCTAGTCTTGCGTTACTAATTAGTCTTGTACGGAGTGCAACGTCATACATGTACCGCAGATTACATTTAAGGTTTATTAGGATTGACGGCATGTCGCAGGCTAACATTAAGTTCTATTACTTAAATAAGCACGTGGGGAGGTAGAGGCCTTAGGCGATTTAGCTACCGCGTGGCTGCCAAGATTAGGATTGCCCTTCTAGATGGGTCGTGGTTGCATACGCGGCCCTGCTGGTCTTAAACAAGGAAGAAGAGGGATATATTGCCTGCTATGCTAAGCTTTGAAACGCAGGCGTAGACGCCAGACTATTGCCGACCAGAGTACTGCTTGGACTATCTGCTATGCTGGCCAGGTCGCCCCGCGGAACAGCGTTGGGCTGCCCCTTGTTACTCTCTTCCTCTTTAAACTGCTGTTCGCTATTAGGATCTTGGGTCCTGTAGCCGGGTTAGCTTTCACTGCGCTCGAAAGCCAAAGAGAGACTTACGAGAGAAACAAGGTAAACGGTCGGGTTGTCTGCGGCAACAGGGCAAGGTTCTCTAAGAAGGCAAACTTGGGAGGCGGCGCGCTTTCCTCTATGCAGGCCAGAAATAATAGCTCTATACGTTTTGCTATTATTATTACGTCTGGGTTGCATTCAGCTACTATATCCGCCTACTGCGACAGCCTCGCCTGCGACAACGTCCTTTCCACAAACGTGTTTAGGATTAGACTCTAGAGTAGGAGCCTAAAGACTCTAATGCTTCTGAATCTCTTCTTTAAGACGTTCTACCTCTTGCCCTAATCTAAGTAGTCTCTAAACGCACGCTAGAGCTCTGGATCTGTACGCTTTATTGCAGCACGACCCAGGTACTTCTTATATGTTAAGGTAAAGAGGTGGTCCTTTGCCTGATTAGCATACGCGACCCCTCTACCCCCCGTGCCCTAGTTTCGCCTCTTGACCTCCTTTGCCAAGCGCTCAAACTCCTCGTACAAGCCGTCCATCTTCTACCTATGCCGCATGTCGTCTGCTATCCCGTTCACGTAAGTCTTTTGCGCATTAAAGTACTTGTACGCAAAATTCTCCGTCTTAAACGCGGTTAGCCCTACCTCGTCCTGCTCTTAGTCGCTGGGCGAGGCCAAGACTACTATGTTCCTTAGGGCGTCCTCCACGGCAACGGTCTGGAACAATTTTTTTCCGTAGTAGTTTTGCCGCTTCCACACCGCGAAGATGGCCTGCTAGTCCCTAAGAACATCTATCGTTCCTACTGCTAACGCCTTTGCAATTATCTAGGTCACGGCACTGACGCTAATACTAGACAAGCCCGTTGCAAACCTCCTATACCTCTGCTCCTTGTTTGACAATCTAGCAGGTGCCTTTGCGTTTTCCTAATCCTGTAAATTTGCCACCGCCTGCGCCAGGTTTAGGTTAATCTTGTCTACAAGTGCCTTGTTTAGGGCACGCGTGGTCTTCTCCTTTAGGGCGCGCTTTCTCTTTACTCCGCGGGGCTTGGGTTTACCACCGTCTGCTGCCGCCTCTACCTGGACGCTGATCGCCGCCTGGTCCGACGCACGCTCCTGGTCAGCCTCCCGTTTAAGCTCCTTGTGGAGCTCCTTAATCACCCGCAGAATGGTCTCGTGTGACGCCCGGCAGCATATCCACCGCAGCGCGTCGTCTGGGTTCCGCGCAAAGAAGGCCTACATGGGCTGAGACTCGTCTGGCAACTGCGAATAACATCTAATCTGTGACTCGCGTAGGGCATCGTGCAAAGTTTGCACTAAGCTTAACTAATCTTTGTTAGCAGTAACGTCTTAAGGTTGTATATCTAGGGTTGCTTTAGGCGGCATGTTAAGTGTAAAGTAGTACGTAGGAGGGTTGGTTACGCGCTCTTACTATAGTTGGAAACCTAAAAGTGCTGATGTACGCTGCTAAGCACGCTAGCGATTCGCGACGACGTTAGTAAGTATGCCTTAAGCAGGGGTAGGTATAGTAAGGCCAAAGGCGGATATAGCAAGACGTATTTCCTATAAAATTATTTATTTTCTACACCTTTACTTGTTACTTCTACCATGGCGGCTATTAAACCTATCCTACACCTTGGCGTAGATCCTACCCTAGGCCTTAGGGTTGTATTTTGCATCTACTACTAATACTGTCTTCTACCTAGTGCTGTTTCTAAGCATTTTGCAACCTTGCACGTGTCTAACGTCACGCTAGCAGAGAGAGCAGAGATGCAACAATAAGTTGACTGCATTAGTAACAGGTTGCACCAGACCTTTACTGACATACAAGTCCTAACAGAACCCTATCCTATTACAAAGGGCATTAAGGTACACAACTAGTCCCTAAAGTGCACCGCGTGTGGCCACATTACAGCATGCAATAGCAAAGAAGCAAGTATAAAGAGCCACCTCCGCCAAAAACACGACATCTACTACCTATACGGTGGCCCGTAGTCTACATACTAGGAGGTTGTTACGAGCCAACGCTTATTCCGCAGCTCAGCATGCAGGGTGCAAATGACAGTGTCGCTGGCTAGCTACTTTGAGGTCTACTACCTGCCTACAGTAAGCAATACACAAACGACGGCCACTAAATGCGAGAGTACGGAGGCCACTCCTCAGCTAGCCATGCAAAGCCTAGTCGAAAGCGTGCGAGCAGAGTATCTTAAGGGCGAAGAGGAAGTCTAGGCTGACGAGAGGAGGCTTAGTCGCGTCGTCCCCCTACCCAGCAACAGGCAAACCAACCTATACCTTAAGCACACCTGATTCTAGGAGTGCATTGCTGGCATGGATTAGGCCGTCGTTTACTAGTACACTGCACCCTCTAAGGACCCCATGCTGCAGTATCTTGAAGCTACAGTGAAGAGTATAGTGCTCGTGTACTAGCACAACGTGCAGGCAACGTCGCAATGGGCCTGCATTAGGCTTATGCAAGAGAACTGCACCTACGTTCCCCTCCAGCCACTAGTTTACTACTAAGCGTTTAACCTTTGGCATAGCCTGACGCTGAGCAAGGTGTTTACCTTCTTCTTTTAGCTCTACGTTAACGACCTCCCTTGGCCAGCTACACTTAAGGTGAACCTGCGGCAATAACATGCGTGGGCCGCCGTTGAGCAGCACATGGTTGACTGCGACAACAGCTATCTGCAAGTTAGTACCAAACACGTGCGAAGGGACCTTAACAACTTTAAACGGCTCTGCCACGAGTTCTGGCTGTCGCTCATTAAGCAGACCTTGGTTGCTAGCGACTTTGAGTTTGCTCTTGTCACCGCCCTGGCCTTTATAGCCGTGTACCCTAAGCAGGACTAGTTCTAGGAGGCGTACAATTTCGCAACTGACCTGGCCGCAATTAAGAAACTTGCCCAGTTTGCCGCGTGCTAGCGGCTGTGGGATTAGGGTGCACAGTTGCAGGCAGACGAGCGACCAGTCCTAACTGACGACGGCAGCACCAGCTACAAGGAGGCAGGCGACCTGATAGACGAACAGGGCGAGGACAAGATGGAGATAGACCACCGCGCTGCTAACAACAAGTTCAAGCAGTAGATCTATAGTTATCTCACCACTAAGTACGCGACGCCTATGGCTTAGGCAATTACTATAACGCACTACATTAGCTAATTTTGCTATAGGGAGACGCTTGACGCCTTTGTGCGGTGGTATGGTGACACGGTTACCGTACGCAACGTGTTAACCACGTTTGACAAGTACACTGCCATGGTCTGGCAGCTTTAACACAGGCTGGAAGACGTGCTGCTGCGGCTTACCTTTTTAGAGAAGCTTAGAGACCTTCCCGCTATTCCATGGGACAAGCTGCGGGACAACCCGTCTAACCAGGTCCTACACTACAGTCCCTTTGCAGCAGACTAGCCCGCCCTCGCGCACGGTTCCCGCTTTGTACTAGATTAGATAACTAAGGCAGGCGCTGCCAAACTGGCGGTTATGATACAACGCGACGAGTACGCAAAGGTAGAGCGTTACGGAGAGCTGGCCTATACCCTCCGTGACCTGCTGTTCTAAGTCATGTACTTTACCAGCGGTCTCCCCGGCCGCCTCACCAAACTGGCAAGCATCTAACACGAGAACACTGTCAATAATAGGATCTAAAACCTGTTCGTCTTTGAGCGCTACGTTGCCGCTGTGCCGTGCTACTACAAGGGCTATAACCGCGATAAGTCGCTGAAGATGATATACTAATTCCTACTATGTCAGGTAGGCAGTGTGCTCGTGTAGTATCTGTGGCTGGTGCGGCCATTTATAAAGGTCTTGATATAATCCTAACTAGAGGACTAGCGCACGGCACACTATTACACTGCACGCAGCTCCTTTGTCTAGCTGGCGGACGATGGGCACTAGCATATTAATTCCAGGACGTTTGCGAGCAGTTTCAGGCGCACTACTAAGAAACACCTTAGTTATTCCCTAGGGCCGGCCTTCCTGCGACACCTGCTCACGGCCTTTGCGAGGAGGAACGGGGGCGGCAAGGGGCAAGGCCTGCATGTCCTCAGCCCTAACAAAGTCCTTGACTTTGTTGACTAGGCTAACGCTGACAGTCGCGAAATGCAAGCCAGCTATACGGCGGCAATAGCTAAGGCAGTCTATGCGCTGCAGTTGCAGCTCGTCTTTTAGTCACGCTTTACAATGCCTGAGGCCCACTTGAAGACCTCTGTAGAATGGTACTCCCGACTTGGCTTTAACAAGGTGATTAAGGCAGACGACGCCGCTACCTAGGAAGAGACTAGGCTCTCTTAGTTAGCAAAGCGCCTACTCCAACGCAAAGACGAGAGCGTTAACCTCCGCCAGATCCTTAAGGTTAATCTCAGCCTGCACTTGCGTTTTTGCGGCTTGCAGCAGGCAGTCGTGTAGGACATTGTTAACATAGAACCCGTCGTGGCCTACATAGCAGGCACGGGTAGTAGGAAGAGCCTGGCCTTCCTCCTTCCCGCGTGCTGCCTAGGCTTTGGCCAGCAGGTCGTCGTCACGCCCTTAGTCGCCCTTCGGATTGACATTACCAACTAATGCGCGGGTCTATCTATCACCTACTCGCAGTTTGGCTAGGACGATTTCAACGAGACGTGTACGATCCTGCTGGCCTCCCTAGAAGACCTCTCTAAGCCAGACTTAATAAAGCTTATCTATCGGCGGTGGGACGCGGGCTAGTTGGAGCGCATCGTGCTCAACGAATTTCACTACGTCTTACTTCTAGACTATAAGTACTAGCTGTCCCTGCTGAAGATGCGCGACGTCGCGCAGTACCGCATACCTATTACCCTCCTTTCCGCCACCGTGCTAGCTGACGAGGACTAACAGGAAGCGTATCGACGACTTAGGCTGCATGGCCAAGTAAAGACATTCCAGCAATCTACTAGCCGCGGCAACCTGCGGTACGAGGTTAAGGAGCTGAGCGCCCCCTTCTCTATACCCCTCCTAACTAGCTATGTACGGCGGGAAGAAGGGAAGGAGGTAGACTAAAAGATCCTCGTCTACGTCGCACTGACTACTACAGCCTAAGAGCTAAGCACGTTACTTGGATGTTCCTGCTACTATAGGGGGTTGCCTGAGGCGGAGCGGACCGTAATCCAGACGTCCTTTAGCACGGCTAAGCGTGCTGTCCTCGTTGCCACCGTCGCCTTTGTCGCAGGCGTGGACATTCCTGACATTAGCTGCATCCTGTGGTTTAGGGCGCCTAATTATCTAATTACCTTTGCCTAGGGCATAGGACGCGGTAGAAGGAACGGACAGACTTGTGTGGCACGCATTGTCTTTGGGCGGGGAATACCCTCCTTCCTAGGCAAGCTGGAAGACCGCAACGCGCAGTGGGTTATGCAGCAGATCCTTAACTGCAACTATTACCTGCGCATCCCTATTAATCTCTATCTTAACAGGGACTTTAAGCGGACGGCGTGCAGGACTAGCGAAGAGCCTTGTACATTCTGTTAAAGGGCATACGACGGTTCGTATGCTGCGTCTACGCTAACACCTTCTAAGACAGGCCTACTAGTAGACCAGGCATGCAGTAAGTAATCCCCCCTTCCTCGCTAACTACCATGCTTACGGTAGACAGCTGCTAGTCTAAGGAAATGTAATCGTCCTCTCTGTAAGCATACTAAGCTAACTCTACTACTACCACCCGTACTAACGTTTCCGCCAGCCCTTATATCTAGTTTGCTACTAGCTAGGAGGGATGAAGTTAGTCGCGCCGCCGCTAAGGCCGCGCGCGTTGATTGGGCATTGGAGTACAACTAACAGCAATTTATTAACCGTGCCCAGGAAGGCGCCAAGCTTGTATATAAACAACTCGCAGCTACAGGGGCTATGTAGACTAACAACTGCATTAAGTGCTTCGTGGACGGGCAAGCGTATAACTACCTAAAGGGCTCCTGTAACTGTTTAATAGGCCCTATAGTGCGCTACTATAAGGATAACTGTATGGGCGGGAAACTAGGCACGTCTATGTACTATTCATGCGCCATGCCACAGGACCTGTGTTGGCGATAGCAGGACGAGAATAGGCAACGTCTCGCCACTATCGCACTAGGCTAGTGCACGTACAACCGCCTGGTAGTAGACACGTAGGTGTGTCTCTAGGAGTACAGCCCAAAGGCAAAGGACATCTAGCTTCAGCGGATACGCGAGGAGAGCAACGGCACGTTAGATGGAGCCAAGGAAGCAGACTTTGTGTCTTACTTCAGGCAGGTTCTTAGATTCACCCACTAGTATCCCGTCTGCTGAATTGCATTTAACGTCAATTGGTTCACGCACGAGTATTTTATTACGGCAGACAAAAGCAAGGCGTTATTAGGGTCTTTATTATAATTTATATCCATTATGCGGTTAGGGTAATGTTAATCTTGGCGCTACGCTAAGGATTCAAATCAGACCCAAAATGGGCCTACGTCGTGATTCTCTTAGCCTCCTTCACAACAGCATCGTACGCGAACGCGTATCGTTCCTCCAACGTATTGCCCTTAATGCCAGCGTCCCAATGTGTAATAAGATTAAGTATAGGAGGTGAAATCAGCCGTACGGTTTGCGTGCCTGTTTTGGCCCAGAGGTCCTCAACAGTGGCCAACCACATGATCGCGCAGCCAGGCGCATCCAAAGCGAAGCAGCGAGCACTCGTGCGTAGCACGTGACCCCAGACCTTATAGCTATTCACGTTAAGGCCGAGTAGTATGCCCCTGTAGCGGTTGGTGCAGGCGTAGGACTTGCGAGCAGCCCTAGCCCATCTGAAGTTGCCTTTCAGGCATATCTTAGGGCACTGATTAGGGTCGCCCTGGCCGTCCAGTATCCAGTCTGGGTGGGTGTTCAGCGCTCAGAGTTAGTTACTAGTGGGCATGGTAATCTCGTCCTAGCAGGGGTTAGTATGTAGAACGACACACGTGAATAGTATACTATACGCTCGTCCTAATCTCGTCAATTGGTACCCAGCAAGGATACTGTCTTAGAGGGGGGGCAAAGGTAGCCATCGTGGGTGTTAAGTAGTAGATAGTAGATAGGGTAGTAGGAGGAAGGGCGTAGGTTGCATAAGTGAGAGGGAGGGAGTATATAAAGTAGAGGAGAGACTAGCGTATAGGCTAGTGTCTTAGGCGTACGTAATATAAAGACTATAACGTAGACATACAGCAATACTCTATTAGCTAGATATATCTTAGCCTTTAGCATACACGGCGTGTAAGGGGCTGAGCTCAAGGAGCTTATAGTCTAAAAAGAATACTTGAGGTTTGATAAAGAGCGGAGTAACTCTCTAAGCTACGGAATATATATGTACGTGCTGAGTAAGAAGCCTAGATAATTATATTTCTGTTCTAAGCTTCTAAGGGTCTGTAGTCTATCTGAGATGTAAATCTCAATTATGAACCTGAGTTGTGCCTCTGAGGGCAGAGTCCGAGGGCTACTATAGCCTTGCCTATTACTTTGCCCCTCCCTCCCTGCCTTGTCTAGTTTCCGAGTTTCCTGGATCTTTAGTGTACAGTCCCTCAGGCGAACGCGCCTCTAGAGTAGTTAACATAGTCCGTTCTTCCAAGCCTTAATACAGCACCCCTCCTAGGTACTCTATTTGTGACTTTATCCCTGTGCGCGGAATTACCTTACCTAGACCAGGTTCCTGGTCGTCCTGAACCTTTTATGCAACTTCTAAACTTACTACCAGCTGTAAATCGTTGTGCGGCCTCAGTGACCTATCTCTAGCGTTAAACAGCGGTCAGGTGTCTCTGAGATTAGTTGTCACGATTCTCCGCTTCAAAACTGCGTTTTCTGGTTAGGAGAGTCCTTTCTATGTGCTTCCGTCCGTCTGAATTATCACCCTGGCGCGGGCTCTCGCAACATTCTCAGTTGCCTATCCTGACTTCCCCCAGCTTTCAATTTAACACTGGCGATTCCATTCTCACTTAATAAGGCTCAACCCTCCAACCTCTGGCTTACACATAATTGCCTCTGTTAGCGTAACTAAATAATGTGCCATGTGCGGAGTTAATTCCTTTGTTATAAGTCTCTTTTACTTGTCCTTAGCTGGAGTTATGTAATTCTGCTAGCGCTAATAGTTTGTTTATATCTCGCACTTCTCGCACTTTTCTCTTATTCCTCTACAACCTTAACATTTCCTCTGCCTTTGCCGCTTAGTCGTCGTCTCTTGCCCTCTTGCCCGCTTCTTTCTCACTTGACTTGTTCGTCCACTGACCATCTGCCTCTTCCTGTCGCTCAGACTGCTTTTCTTTATTATAGCCGCCATTCCTGGTTTTAGCCCTTCCTCTTCTCCCGCCCGCAGCAAGAACTCTAGGAACCCTAAGTCCTCCCGTTTACAGCGTCGTGCAGATGCTGTCCTGTCTAGTCCTGCGACTCTGAGTCGCGTCTCTAAGAAGGGCCAGAAAGAGGGGGACAAGCCGCGTAAGACTCCTAAGGTTGCTCAGACTCTCTGCCGCTCTTGTCGCGATAGTTCTCTAGTTCCGCCTAGCTATGCCTAAGACCCTAACTATGTTCGTTCCGAGCTTGAGTCCGGCCTTGCTGGTGCTGGTGGTTTCTCCTCTGCTGTCTCTCTGAGCACTCGCTCCGCTTCTGCCCGCGACGATCCTTCCTTCCAGCCTTAAGATCAGGACTCTGACGATGGCCTTGCTTAAGTCGCCTACGTAAGTCTGTCCTGGGGCTTTTGAAATCAATTTCCTGCTGATATTAAGTAGCCTTGCCCCCGCTCGCCCCCTCCCTATCGTGCAGCCGCTGCTGCTGGCCGCCTATCCGCACGTGTTCGCCCTGCCGGGTTTTCTGTTTACAATACTAATCTTTACGAGACTGTTGTTATTGGGGTACTTAAGAACGCGTGCACCGCATGCGTGTTGAACATCCCTGCTAAGGGTCTAAACTGCTATATCTCTTAGAAGAAACCTTAGGCTACTGCCTGTCAGCCTTGTGCCAGCTCTAGCGCAAAGTGCGTGCGCCTTTACAATGTTTAGTCTAAGGGGTCTGAGACTGTCTTAGCCAACGTGCGCATACTTGTTCTGAGCTACCTTGCCTACAACAAGGGTCGTTTAATTAATGCTCCAGCTCTTAAGGCGGCTTACGCGAGGTTGAAAGCCGTTTACCTTAAGGAGACTAGGTCTAAGCTGGAGGTCCCGAGCCTTAATTCCAGCCGCTCTCCTCGCTCCAGTTCTTCCGCTAATAAGGCTGATCTAACTGTTCAGCGGGACATCCATGCTCGTCTCCTAGCGGTTGAGCGCTATGTTAAGGCTTCTGAGGCTTGTTTACTCAACATTCGTGCTTAGCTCCTGGCGTTTAACAAGGACTTCCATGCCGCTTTCGTAAGTCTAATTGTTCCAACGCGTGCTACTCAGCTAACATTAATCAGTTAGGCCAGTACATCGTCCCCCAGACCTAAGGCGCTAGTGCCTCTTCCTCCTCTGCTCCGCCCAACTCTGTTGGCTTTACCCCTTAATTAAAAGCGTTAGCTAGGAAGCTCCGCTAGCGTCTTTCTACGTCTGCTGCCCCCCTGGTTGTATCTACAGAGGCAGATACTGGGGCCCCTCTGGCTTCTACCAGCTATGCTGAGGTCATTAACCTTAGTAGCGGGGAGTCTGCTAGCGAGGATGGGTCCGCTTTAGATAAGAATGCGAGGGACTATGATTCCGAGTATATAGACATAGACCAGGGTAGTAGAGAGTGAGTGTTCCCTGGTGTTCCTGCGTCTAGTTCTTGGTTGCTCTTAGTGGTGTTGCTTGGCTGACCCTGCTCTGAGGTCTACTGTCTTATCTGGTTCTGGCGTTCGTTTGGCTTCCGCGTTAGTGAGGCGTCCTCTGGTTTGCCCTCGCATTTTCTGAGTAGATAGTTGTAATAGGTCTTGCTTAGTGTCCTCTAATTAACCCAGGAGATTGCGATCCGTGCCGCAGTTCCTTCTAATTAGCCAAATATGTAGTTTGCTGGGTACCTAATTAGCTCAGCATCGCTCTAGAGCCTGTTCTTTGTCTAGATTTTCTATCTAAGGTAGTCTAATCAATTCCCACCAAAGGACGCTGTAGGGTGTCTTAAGCTTCCTAAGTGCTGCTCTAGTTGTTGGGACTGCGGATGTAGTGGGGCCGCTGTTAGAGGTGTCGCTAAGGGGGTTAGTTAGGACTGGGTGAGGTTTCTGAGGGCGGCTGACATGGCTGCGACCAGTTCCTCAACCCTACTAATCCCAGCCTCAGTGTTAATGTTGGCAGGTCCTTCTTTGTTAAGAGTTCTCTATTCCTCGTCGAGCTAGAGGACTTTATTAAGTAAGGCGAGCTTGATTGTTCACGTCCTGCGCTATTATTAGCGGGAATTATACTAAGCGACCTTCGTTGTTAGTACGCAGTGTTTGCAGATTAAATCTTTGTAAGGGGCTGAGCTTGAGAAGCTTAAGGTCTAAAAAGAAAACTTAATATATTTCTTTCAGGTCATAAACAGACCTAGGAGGGAGCTTGCTAACCAAACACCTTACCATCTTAATTACTTATAGTGCTGTATAAGCTAGATTACTTAATTAATATCTTAATTAATATCTTAATTAATCCCGTGATTAATCACTTAATTTATATTACAATCAATCTCTCAATCAACTACTCTATTAATAACTCAATTAATATCTCAATTAATCACTTAATTAATCACTCTATCAACTACTTAATTCATATCTCAATTAATTACTCAATTAATCACTTAATTTATATCGTAATCAATCTCTTAACTCAACACTTACTGAATATCTCAATCAATTACTTAATTCATATCACAATCTATCACTTAATTCATTACTTAATTAATCACTTAATTGATATCTCAATCAATATCTCAATTACTTAAGTAACTAATTAATCAATCAATCAATCGAATAATTAGTTAATTAATTAATTAATTGATATCTTAATTAATGTATATAAGCTGCCAGCAGGGCTCCTCTAGAGGCGCCTGCAGCAGGCATTACTCGCAAATAAGCACCTACTACCTAGTCACGTTACCTGCCTTTTAAACTACTAATTACAGAGCCTGCATTACTTGCTAGCGTCGTTTTTATCAACTAATCAGCTTGTGTGCTTTCCTAAGTTTTAAACGCCTAAACG
>MU005785.1:0-11723 GCA_010093715.1 Pleomassaria siparia CBS 279.74
TAGCTCGGACAAATTCGACTTCGCCAAACAGAATCGACCAAGTCGCATGCGGCGAAATCGACTTTGAGAGGCACATTCGACCGGGTTGCTTGCGACGAAATCGACCTTCAAGCACGAAATCGACCTGGTTGTCTGCACAAAATCGACCTGGTTGTCTGCGACAAATTCGACCTCCGAAAGCAAATTCGGTCGGGTTGACTGCACAAAATCGACCTGGTTGTCTGCGACAAATTCGACCTCCGAAAGCAAATTCGGTCGGGTTGACTGCACAAAATCAACCTCGTTGCCTGCGACAAAATCGACGCCTGCGACAAAATCGACCCGGTTGCCTGCGACAAAATCGACCCCGTTGTCTGCGACAAAATCGACCCCGTTGCCTGCGACAAAATCGACCTCCAGAAACAAATTCGGTAGGGGTACTAGAACAAAATCGACAGCCAAAAACAAATTCGGTACGGTTACCAGAACAAAATCGACTTCCAGAACCAAATCCGGTAGGGTTACTGGAGCAAAATCGACCCGCCGGAAACAAAATCGACCTCGTAGCCGAAACAAAATCGACATTCAAGGCCGAAATCGACCGGAAGGTAGGGATGAAATCGACCGAAAAAAACCCGTGCACGGGCCAGAAAATGGATGAAATCGACCCGATTTCATCCATCCTATATATAATAGATTTTGTGCTTTGTGTTAGATAGCAGTATATCTAGCAAGAACGCCTGCGCCTTAGACCTGTACTAACCTATACCCTTACTCCTACCCCCCTACTACCTACTATAATCTATACTATAGCTCCTAGCGCTTACAGAGGTAGACCCCCTAGACTACGCCCGCTATCTAACCCTAGTAATAATAAAGGCTCTATAACGTTAAGCAAGAGGTCTGCTGCTAATTTAAGTAATAAGGATACTCCTACTACGCACAAGAAGGCTGCTACTGCTTTAAGCAAGAAGAAAGCTACTGCTGTTCGCCCCTTACCTGCCTGTTCCTAGCGTAGGGGGAGTACTAGTTTGTCTAGCCTATAGACTCTAACAGGCATTAAGACTCTAGTTTCTTTACTAAGACTAGGCTAAAGGCAGTTGCCTGCAGAAAGCCTTACTAAGACTGTTGCCCCCTCTTTGCCTAGTAATAATGTATAACACGACATCCTTAGCAAGTTGCAAGACGTAAATTAGAATAGTTATAATATCTACTTTTAACTAGGTAACCTGTTTAAGGCAACTAATTTGTTTTGCACTAACTTTAATTAAGCTGTAGTAAGTCTTAGGACGCTTTCTAGTTGCTTTTATTAACATCTAAGTAGGCTGTTACTGCTGCTAATACACGGACAATGCGCGCCTTGCTAGTTTAGCTCCGCCCTTACTAGGGCAGTACAGCAGACTACCCGCTAGAGATTAATTTAGATAGTAAGGGGTAATACTAATTAGCTTATTAGTTAGATAGATAGAATAGGAATATTATAGTTTTTCTTCTATAGTTATTATGTTAATTGCATTTTATATAGGTACTGTATCTGTAGACTATCTAAGACCGTTCTACCTACCTCTACACTGCGCTATTATCGTCTGCTATAGGACAGGCTAATAAGAGGATGTTAAGGAGCAGGTAGGTAACTAAGATAGCGTTGTTATAGGTGCTGCTAACGTTAAATGCAGGAACCTAATTAGTAATGTCGCTAGCGCTAGTTAAACAATCTATGCAGTAGGGGTTTGCTGTTATAAGTATAGGGATAAGCATAAAAGGGTTGTCTAACTTCTAGCACAGAATCTGCAGGTCTAGTAGCGCCTAAGGACTTAGGTGTATATAATAGACAAGCGTTAACTACAGTTTATTACTACTAGCAGTTATGCTAATAATAATAGTGTCTTTTATATTTAATTACACTAGTCTGCCTTACTAACTATCGTGCGTAGTCTTAAACGTGTACTACTCTACTAATAGAGGAGGCAGGCTAGGGAGTCTCTAGGTTGGCGTTTAGTTAGCTAGGTTAGACGCGTTCTTAAGTAGGATACTAATCTGCCGTGCACAGTTAGACTACGCATAATAGATAAAAGCAGTTACTATAGCATATACCTACCCTTAAAAATAAGATCTATATCGTGTACTAATACATTTCTAGCAGATTCTGCTAGATAGTAGATAGGCTAATGCCCTAGGTTAGAGGTTAATTACTAGTGTCGCCGTCCTCGCGTAATAGGGGTAAGGGAGGCATAGCAGGGAAGTAGGAAGTAAAGAAGGTAGGGGAAAGGAGCTTAGGAGCAGGGTTTTATACTTTACCTGCTAGAACACGTGCACTTCTACCTACACCTATTTACCTATAGTTACCTGCTGCCTTAGCTGTTAACTTTACCTGCCTACTATTTATCTATAGTTGCCTGCCGCCTTAGCTGTTAACTTTACCTGCCTATTATTTACCTATAGTTGCCTGCCGCTTTAGCTGTTAACTTTACATTTACCTATAGTTACCTACTGCTATCCTCTATTACTACTAGGTTAGCGCGTTATTATTGCGGAGTTTTACCCTACTACTACTATACGTAAGACGCGCTAATAAGGTATATAAGACTACTCTGCCCCTCCTACTTACGCTTACTTGTAATTCCTAATTTACCTCTGCTCTAACGTATAAACATAGCTACCCTCTGCCTAGGCATTATTATCTTCTATGCCCCCTACTCTACGTTCCCCTACTAAGAGCTAATTATTAACATTAAGTACAGCGTAAGGCGCTATCTTATCTTAGCTATAACTAACTAACGTTATTTATAGGGCTAAGTTACTATACTAAACTATGCCTAACTCTACTACCTCCTAATAAGAGAAGATAAGGAGTTCTCCGCAGCTAGCATTACAGAGAAGGAGAAGTTCCTTACTGCTAGCAAGAGGGCTGACTTCCTATTTGCTAGCAACGCTTACTAGGCTAGAGCGCGCACAAACTAGGCTAGCAGTATCCTAGTTAGCATTAATAGAAATAGATATAAGGTCTAGGCTACTGTAATAAGGGGTGCTAATAACCTATACGCCTGCAACCTTCTCTGCTGTGCCCTTATTAAATTTGTAGTTATTAAGGATATAAGCTACGTTACTAACACTTACGTAGTGCTAGTAACCTTGCTAACTAGCCTTAATAACATTGCGCACTAGGAGGATAGTATCTAAGGTAATAACTTTGCTAAGTAATTTATATTTATCTATAACGCTCTAGTTACAGAGGTAAAGAGAAGCATAGGCTAATAATTAGATTTAGATCCTGCATAGATGCTAAGATTGCGCATACACCTAACTATATTATTTCTTAATATAAAGGTAAACGTAACCCCTATATAGTAAAATCTAATCTCTTACGTATACGTAACTGTGCGCAACTCTGCTTTACCTAACTAGTATATAGGGGTAATCTAACTAGCCTCTTATATAAACTCTTACTAACGTCCTACTAACCCTACTAACTCTACGTCTATTATATCTATCCTTGTCACCCTATTAAACTTAAACTACCTAGTAGGCTAATATCCTTGCCTAGAGCTAATTACTAACGCTAGTATAAGTATAAGACGCTATGCTGCTGCAGGTTTATATTATACGCAATACTTACGCTACCTATAGTTTAATATTACTATACTAACAGATAATAAACTGCGCGCGCTTAAGAAATAGGGTCTAAGGCTACTAACTAATCCTGCTAATATTAAGCAAGTGCGTCTTATAGACAGCACTTATAACGCTAAGTCCTACGCTAAACTTATTAACAGCATGCTACTTAGAATTAACATAAAGGGCGACGACATATAGGCTTTACTTATTAAGGGCTTAGGTAACTAGTACGCATTTAATGCATGCAACTAGGCCTTAATTAAGTTAGTAGTAGTAAAGGATAGGAGGAATAGAGTATCTGTCTAGGGACCTTCTAGACTCTACGTTGTCGCATACTAGGACGTAGGCATTTAGGGGACTATATTAGAGGAGTAATACGCCTTTATATATAACACGCTAGTAGAGGAGGCTACTAACTGCTACTAATATCTGTTAATCTTTTATAACTATACCCTAGCAGGTTATTAACAAACTAGTCTAATACTATAATATAATTACAGTTTATAATAAAGTAGGTAAATGTAAGAATAAAGTATATTAAGTAAGTAATTAAGAGATAATTAGTAAGGGATACGTATATATATTAGTAAACCGCCTTCCTCTACTAGAGTATTATTTCTCTAGGGCACTAGCTCCTTCTAATTCTACTTTATAACTCCTTCTAATAGTTTACCCGTTTAAACACGTAATGTAGCAGCAGAGTTAAGAGAAATTAATTAACTATGTATACACTACTACTAACCCTACGCATCCTTCTTCTTAAACTTAACAGCAATGCTAATAAACCTCTTGCCTACATAGAGTTAACCCTAGCCTAAGGAATTCAGCGCTTCTAGCGCACGGTAACAGAGTCTAATGTACTTAACTAGCCTACAGCGCCTGTTAGCATTATTAATAGTTAGGTTAGCCTTCTAGAATAGTGCAAAGATAGTACTAGAGATATTATAGTAGCTGTTAACACTAGACGTTGTTAGAACCTTGTTAATATTAGACGCGCTTATGTTATTAAGGTTGCAGAAGGATAGGAGAGCTAATAGACTACTATCTTATCTAGGGCAGGCTATGCTAAAGTTATTATTCTTACTAATAGGCTTAATAGCTGTAACGCGCAGGCTAGCTGCGTTACTAAGCTAGGTAGCGTATAGTAAGCCTCTACTCTATAGGCTGTTAGGGGCGAGCTTGCAGTTCCTGTAGGTAACTTAGCGTAGAACTGTCCTATTAGTAGGAAGGGTAAAGTTAGGGGAAGCACTCTGCAGCTAGAAGACTGCAGAGGCTAGGCAGAGGTCTCTATTAAAGAGGAGGTTAAGGTTTAAGCTAATAACGCTGCTGTCTTTTAGCAGACCTTGCTACTGTTAGAGGACGCAGACCTTATTAGCTTTTAGGATATTAGAGAAGGCGTGCACTGCCGTAATAATATTAAAGGAGGGCTCTGCTTAGAGGTTAAGTAAGGCCTAAAGAACAGCGCTAATACTAGCAGTAGTTATGTTAGTATTAATTAAGTATACCTAATTATTAGGCGTGCTGTTAGGGTATACCTTAAGCTGGCATATTATCTTAAGGAAGGAGCGCGTATTAGTCTGCAGGATCTTACGGACGCAGTTAACGCTAATGCATAAGCCTAGTCTAAGCAACGCCTTAATTTTACTAGGTATAAGAGCGCTGCTAGTGCCTATGTTAAGACAGTCTTACCTATGCTTAGGGCTTACGAGGTTAATAATAATGCAGATGTTAGGGAAGTGCTCTTAGGAAGACTAGATTAGATATCCCTTATAGGGGCGTATAGTAATTTAAACAGTGTTAGCATTATCCTAGTATAGCAGCGGCATAGTTACTAGAGAAGTAGGTGTAGTTAGTCTTATAGCCTATAGGTGTAAGCAGTAAAGTTTAGTAATAGTACTACTAAACTTACTGCTCTCTTTGTAAACCTATTAGTAGTAAGGGTAGAATAGGAAGAAGTAAGAGAAAGGTAGGAATTAGAGAAGGTAATTGTTTATAAAGGCAAGGGAGTAAGAGTTATACAGAGGAGCCTATATACGTAATAGCGCTAGGCGCGCAGGCCTCTAATAAAGACCTAGCGCCTCTAATAAGGACTCTGTAGAAGCGCTAGCGTACTGCTTTTTCTAGCCTGTTGCAGGGATCCTAGTGTATATTAGAGACTTTAAGAACTACGTTATTTGCTACTCTATTACCTGCACTACCTTTACTACTATATTATTTTCTAGCTTACATAAGACTTTTATAGTTATCTCCCCTCTAGACTATTACGTCTGCTGTAGTAGAATTAGATAGAAGCTGCTTAATAATATTATGTAGGCCTCCTTTACCTACGCTTAGCAACACTAGTTGTTTATATCTTTACCCTTTAACTTACTAACGTCCTTCCCTACTAACTCTATAATATATAACCCTTGCTATAACTAACACACCTGCGCCTTACTACGCACTAGCTAAGTAAGACACGCCCGTCCCTTATAAGGACAAAGCCTCTGTAACCCTAAGCAAGAGACCTGCCTCCTCCTTTAGCAAGGAGCGCACCTATTCCCTGCATAAGAAGGCTGCTACTACTACGCTAGATAAGAAAGAGTATAATTAATCCTACTAAGGCATTAAGAGTTGCGGCTCCTTAGTTCCTATGCTAGGCTAAACTAAGATGCCTGTAGAGAGCAGTAGTGCTAAGGGCTTAGACAAAGAACTTGCTGTAAGTAAGCTGCTATAGGGCTTGCGTTGTTTCTAGCTAACGTGCATAGGGCTGCTAGGGCTTCTGTAACTACGCTTAACGTTCTAATGCTGCTAACTTAGCCGTCTAGCATAGCATCCTTATTAAACTTTAACAACTAAATTAGAATAGCTGCGACGTAATTTCTCGCCTAGATAACATCTAGGCTGCTAACAACTAGTTTTACTAGGAGTTTAAAGAGGCTATAGTAAGTCTGTTAATACTGCCTAGTTATATTTATTAACGCCTAAGCAGCGCACCGCTAACGGCACTAACACCTGCCTAGTTAGTTGCCCCCTATACACAGGCTAGGGAGGAGAATAACAGGGATAGCTCCCCTTAGCTAGATAGAATAACTTAAAGGATCTTTATTAATTACCTGCTTATAAGTTGTAACTTTATGTGCAGAATGTATATAGTAATTATACAACAGATTACTAGCATAGAGAACATTTACAGCTAACTAAGTAGAGGGTAAGAGGTAACTAAGAGGTTATACGTATTTGCTAGTTATAAGACTATATATCTGCTCTAACGCAAGGATGCTTTATAGTTAGCCTAGTTATCTATTCTAATTATCCCTGCAGGGTAATATTAAGGCCTACTACTATCTTTTAAAGACTTAGCAAGTCGTAAGCGTCTATTATGCAGGGTTTGGCTTTAGCATTATTAAAAGCATACGCCTAGTTTAGTATAGTATAGCAACGCTCCGCTAGCACTGCTATAAACATTACTAAGAGTGTATTAGTACGCATCTATTAGGAAACTAGTCTATTTTTTATCCTGCGTGCTGCTGTGCTTATCTATAGGTGTAGGTTTTTGTTCCTGCTAAAATAGAGTAGGGCTTTAGACGCAACATAAGTTAAAGGCGTAGAGCGTTTTAATTTCTACTACTATATATATTACTCTAGATAGACCCTCTTTTTAGCAGACCTAGAGCTAGTGCACTAACTAGGATATGTTAGCAGGTTTAGCAGTTTTTAACCTAACACATATATAACGCTTCTAAGGGTTTCTAACTAGCATATAGTTATTTATCTATTAATAAAAGCGCTATGCATGTTGCTAAAAACTAGCGTTCCCTTTAGCAATGTAGGTAGATCTACATAGGCATAGACTGTCCTTAGTACTTATTAATCTATAGTCTAGAAAATAGAGTATAGATAAGTGTAAAGGAGGTCCTCTAGCACTTATTACTACTTATACTTATTAAATAAGACGCGGGATGCATGCATGTGTAACTCTAGATCCTGTTTTTAGCAGGCCTAGGGCTAATGCCCTAACTAAGATATATTAGTAGGCTTAGCAGTTTTTAAACTAACCTATGTACAACGCGGCTAAGGGTTTCTAACTAGTATATAGTAAAGGTAGTAGTTAAAGGCTCTAAGTGTTTTAAACTCTACGCGTGTTTATTTAACCCTTAACAAAAGCGCTATGCATATTGCTAAAAACTAGCGTTTCCTTTAGTAAGTATGTTAAGGTAATCTTATGCTATAATTCTGTCCTTAGTACTTATTAATCTGTAGTCTAGAAAATAGAGCATAGACGAGTGTAAAGGAGGTCCTCTAGCTCTTATTACTGCTTGTGCTTATTAAAGAAGACGCGGGATGCAGACATGTATAACTCTAGATCCTGTTTTTAGCAGGCCTAGGGCTAATGCCCTAACTAGGATATATCTGTAGGCTTAGCAGTTTTTAACCTAACGTATGTATAACGCTTCTAAGGGAAGGTTATATTAAATACTCTAAGTGTTTTTAACGCTATATAGGTAAATAAGGGCGACGCACTACCTAATAAGTTAACCTGTATAGAAGGTTAACTGCTTTATTATACATATTATAAGGGCTAATGCCCTAACTAGGACATATTTATAGGCTTAGCAGTTTTTAACCTAACGCATGTATAACGCTTCTAAGGGAAGGTTATATTAAATGCTCTAAGTGTTTTTAATGCTATATAGGCAAATAAGGGCAACGCACTACCTAATAAGTTAACCTGTATAAAAGGTTAACTACTTAGTTGTATATGTTATAAAGAAGCAGCTTAGTAGCCTACGCGCTAGGGCGGCTACATAAGTTTAACTAGGAGGAACCTTTACTATGCATCTTGCTACAAGTTAGTTATTTATACTTACTAACGCTTCTAGTCTGTGTTCTAGAGCTAAAGTATATGCCTGCGACTTTAAGCCTTCTTAACGCATGTAAAAGGAACTATCTTAGCTTTAGCAATAACTATGTTAAATCTTTAGAGAGTAGAATATACCCGTGTTTTTAGAGGTGTCTAAGGTCTAGTAAGGGAAAGGAAGTCTAGGAGGTTGTCTGTATAGTGCTGTAGTTAAATAGTGTGTAGGTATCTCCTATTACATTACAGTAAGGGTTTTAAAACAGAAAGTAAAAAGAAGGTAATAGAACTTAAACTATATATTTTGTATTATTAGGTTTATATAGGCTAGAACGAGACTACCTGCTATGCTGCCCCTGCTTTAGTCTAGGATATCTTCTAATTAATAATAATAGCAGTATCCTTATCCTCTAGAGTATAGGGGTAGACGGCCCTAAACTTTGTTAAGAGGAAGTTAACAACTAAGATAACGTTCTAGCGGGTGCTACTAACTTTAAATGCAGGGGCCTATTCCGCAATATTGCCAGCGCTAGTTAATTAATTAGCGCAGTTAATAGTTAGGTTAGTATGCATAGGCTAGGCGTTTGCAGTTATAAGCATAAGTATATACTAGCTGTTCTTACTACTATTATGCGCTCTATATAACATCTAGCATAGTACTTCTAGTGCCCCCTCTTTATACTAGTAGACTAGAGTTAACTATAGTTCTTCTCTACTAGTATTAGTGCTAATAACAACAGTATTACGCTTATTCTACTAAATAATCTTAGATTGCTAAGCGCCGTCCTTAATCTTAAAGTTGTATTCCGCGAAGAATGCTAAGCTGTAGTAGGGGTCTATAAGCAGGATTAGCAGGAGGGTCTAGGTTAGCGTGTTAGTTACCTCCTTGTTAATAACTAGGACTTTAATCTGTAGTACACAGTTAGCCTTAGCAATGCAAAGGTTGCCTAGGTTATACATACGCTGCTAAAATAGACCTATTCTACTATTTCCTCCTCTAGCTTGTCTAGTTAGAGGTTACTAATAGAGCCTATAGTAATGCTAAGGCAGAGAGGTTGTAGGCTAGTGTAGTATTTAGAGTAAGGTATTATTAGGTTAAGATTGTAACAGAAGTGTAATAGTCTGTTATATAGTTAGCGCTAGGGTACCTACTATTACTACTTATCTCTCCTACCTAGTTGCGAAATGTTAGAAGGTAATAATAGTAGTAGTAGGGGTAGTAGAACTTAAGTAGGGTAGATTATAAGGACCCTACTATTTGTATCCTTAGCGCGTGGCTAAGATCGCGTTACCTAGGCATTTAAATCCCGCCTCTCTGCTAAGATTACGCTGCTAAGGTTCTGCTAAACTAGCGTGTGACTTATTAGGGGTCGTGCAACAAAACTAAAAACTAGGACAAAATTAATTTAGCCTAGAATAAAATAGGACTTAATAATCTAGCGTATAAGGTAATTATAGTTATCCTATATAGATTCTACATACTACTATAGATAACCTACTCTTTATATAGTTAGCGTCTTATAGTTATTCTTACAGAGTATGCTAGTAGATAGGCTAACAGGTAATAGTTAGGGGCATTAATAGTTAAGGGCAATATCTACTAGGAAATAAGCAGGGGTAGGAAACTACGTGCCCTAATCTGTCACCCCTTAATATATTAATAGATTGCACTAAATAATTGCTAACAAGCCTTAATATATTAATATATTGCCCTAATCTATTACCCCTTATAATATATTGCGTGACGTATTAATATATTATACTATGTAGAAGTGTATAGTAGTATTATAGATGTTATTACTATTACTTATAAAGTAAGCATTTTACAACTATTTAGGCGTTTAGAACTCTAGAAAGCAAAGAAGATAAGTAGTTAATAAAAACAGCGCTAACAGAGGATGCACGTGTTGTAATTAGTTATTTAAAGGACAGGTAACGTGACTACTAGGTAGTAGGTGCTTATTTGCGAGTAATGCCTGCTGCAGGCGCCTCTAGAGGAGCCCTGCTAGCAGGCGATATAAATTAATTCGGATATTAATTAATTAATCAACTTATTAATTAATAAGTTGATTGATTGATTAATTGATTGATTAATTAACTAATTACTTTATTAATTAATTGAGAGATTGATTGAGATTTTAATTAAGTGCTTAATCGAGAGATTAATTAAGATATTAATCAAGTAATTAATTAAGAGTTTAATTGAGACGTTAATTAAGATATTGATTGTGATATCAATTGAGAGATTAATTAAGATATTAATTCAGATATCGATTGAGAGATTGATTAAGATATTGATTCAGATATTAAGTAAGATAGTAATTAAGTAACTAATACGGTAATTAATTAATATATTAATTAAGTAATTAATTAAGTAACCTAGCTTACACAGCACTATAAGTAATTAAGATTGTAAAGTGTGTAGTTTGTAAGCCCCCCTCCTAGGTCTGTTTACAACCTAAAAGAAATAAATTAGTATTATAGACGTTTACAGCCGTTATTCTAAATAACAATAGTAATAATACTGCTGTTAAAATCTAGCAAGTTTATACGTGTACGCCTAAAACCTGCTACCTTTGCATACCCTCTATATGCACAATAGGTAATATTATGTAACTACTTTATTTAAATAAAGTTACGAGTGAGTTTTACAGATCTGACAGATCTACTTTTAGCCCCTGCAGGGCGTTAGTTAGGGAGTTGAAAGTAGCTAAATTATAGTTAGATATAGTATTCAGCACTATATCTGTGTCTTTATATCTTATTTTACTTTTAACTATAAGTCTTATACATACTATCTAAAAGACCTCGAATAGCTCTAGGAGTGTATATTATTCTAGTTTTAGTAGTGTAATTACTGCTGCCTAGACTACTATGTTACTAGTAATTTAAATTGCTTATTTTACTAAGCTTACTTGTAGCGTTGTTGTTATAGTAGGTAACAAGAGGTAGTAGTTAGCGTAGCTGTAATTTATTATTAGTAACTATTATTTAATAGTTATTTTCTTTGCTAGAGTTAAGTCTTAAGTTGTTTAGGCTAGGTCTAAAGGTTAGGCGGCTAGTTTATCGTCTGAGCTCGTTAGCTCTAATTTAGGCCTAGACGGTACGACAGTGTAGTTAACAGCTGCTATCTCTTTACCCTCTTACTATACTAGGGCAGGTTTGCTACTCTTTAAGTTTAGAGAGGGCACGGTTTTGTTAGTCTAGTTCCTACTCTTTTAAACTAAAAATAACACAAACTAGGTTAAGACTAAAGGAGATAAGAGACTGCTTTTACGCAAAGGTGCTATAG
>MU005785.1:15571-31440 GCA_010093715.1 Pleomassaria siparia CBS 279.74
GGCTATAGTAGCCTCTACACTCTGTCTTTAGAGGTATAACTCAGGTTTACAAACTAGATTTATATCTTATATAGATTACAGACTCTTAGAAGCTTAGAACGAAAATATACTTATCCAGGCTTTAATAGAAGCTTACCTGGCATATACATAGATAGTCTGTAGCTTAGAGCATTACCCTGCCCTTTAACAAACTGTTGCTTGCGAACTAAGTAATTTACAATCGTTTAGGCGTTTAAAACTTAGGAAAGCACACAAGCTAATTAGTTAATAAAAACAACGCTAGCAAGTAATGCAGGCTCTGTAATTAGCAGTTTAAAAGGCAGGTAACGTGACTAGGTAGTAGGTGCTTATTTGCGAGTAATGCCTGCTGCAGGCGCCTCTAGAGGAGCCCTGCTAGCAGCTTACATAAATTAATTAAGATATTAATTAATTAATTAATTAATTAACTAATTATTCGATTAATTGATTAATTAAGCAGTTACTTAAGTAATTAAGATATTAATTGAGATATTAATTAAGTGATTAATTAGGAGATTAATTAAGTAATTGATTGAGAAATCAATTAAGTAATGAATTGAGTGATACATTGTAATATAAATTAAGTAATTGATTAAGATATTAAGTAAGTGTTAAATTAAGAGATTGATTACGATATAAATTAAGTGATTAATTAAGTAATTAATTGAGATATGATTTAAGTAATTGATGGAGCGATTAATTAAGTAATTAATTGAGATATTAATTGAGTGATTAATAGAGTAATTAATTGAGTAATTAATAGAGTAATTAATTAAAAGATCGATTGTGATATAAATTAAGTGATTAATTACGGGATTAATTAAGATATTAATTAAGATATTAATTAAGTAATCTAGCTTATACAGCACTATAAGTAATTAAGATAGTAAGGTGTTTAGTTAGCAAGCTCCCTCCTAGGTCTGTTTATGACCTAAAAGAAATATATTAAGTTTTCTTTTTAGACCTTAAGCTTCTTAAGCTTAGCCCCTTATAATAATTTAATCTGCAAACACTGCGTACTAACAACAAAGGTTACTTAGTATAATTCCTGCTAATAATAGCGCAGCACGTGAATAATTAAGCTCGCCTTACTTAATAAAGTCCTCTAGCTTAACAAGGAATAGAGAACTCTTAATAAAGAAGGACCTGCTAATATTAACACTAAGGCTAGGATTAGTAGGGTTAAGGAACTAGTCGCAGCTATGTTAGCCGCCCTTAGAAACCTTACCTAGTCCTAACTAACCCCCTTAGCAACACCTCTAACAGCGGCCCTACTACATCCGCAGTCCTAACAACTAGAGCAGCACTTAGGAAGCTTAAGACACCCTATAGCGTCCTTTAGTAGGAATTAATTAGACTACCTTAGATAGAAAATCTAGACAAAGAACAGGCTCTAGAGCAATATTAAACTAATTAGATACCTAGTAAACTATATATTTAGCTAATTAGAAGGAACTGCAGCACAGATTGCAATCTCCTAGGTTAATTAGAGGACACTAAGCAAGACCTATTATAACTATCTACTTAGAAAATGTAAGGGTAAACTAGAGGACGCCTTACTAACGTAGAAGCTAAATAAACGCCAGAACTAGATAAGACAGTAGATCTTAGAGCAGGGTTAGCTAAGTAACACTACTAAGAGCAACTAAGAACTAGACGTAGGAACACTAAGGAATACTTACTCTCTACTACCCTAGTCTATGTCTATATACTTAGAATTATAGTCCCTTGCATTCTTATCTAAAGCGGACCTATCCTTGCTAGCAGACTCCCTGCTACTAAGGTTAATAACCTTAGCATAGCTAGTAGAAGCCTAAGGGGCCCTAGTATCTGCCTCTGTAGATATAACTAGGGGGGCAGCAGACGTAAAAAGACGCTAGCAGAGCTTCCTAGCTAACGCTTTTAATTAAAGGGTAAAGCTAATAGAGTTAGGCAGAGCAGAGGAGGAAGAGGTACTAGCGCCTTAGGTCTAGGGGACAATATACTAGCCTAACTAATTAATGTTAGCTAAGTAGCACGCGTTAGAATAATTAGACTTACAAAAGCAGCATAGAAGTCCTTATTAAACGCTAGGAGCTAAGTATAAATGTTAAGTAAACAAGCCTTAGAAGCCTTAACATAGCGCTTAACTGCTAGGAGATAAGCATAGATATCCTGCTAAATAGTTAGATTAGCCTTATTAGCAGAAGAACTAGAGCAAGGAGAGCGGCTAGAATTAAGGCTTAGGACCTCTAGCTTAGACCTAGTCTCTTTAAGGTAAACAGCTTTTAACCTCGCGTAAGCTGCCTTAAGAGCTAGAATATTAATTAAACAACCCTTATTATAGGCAAGGTAGCTTAAGATAAGTATGCGCACGTTAGCTAAGATAGTCTTAGACCCCTTAGACTAAATATTATAAAGGCGCACGCACTTTACGCTAGAGCTAGCATAAGGCTAACAGGCAGTAGCCTAAGGTTTCTTCTAAGAGATATAGTAGTTTAGACCCTTAGTAGGGATGTTTAACACGCATGTAGTGCACGCGTTCTTAAGTACCCTAATAATAATAGTCTTATAAAGATTAGTATTATAAACAGAAAACCTAGTAGGGCAAATACGTGTAGACAGCTAGCTAGCAGCAGCGGCTGCATAATAGAGAGGGGGCAAGTAGGGGCAAGGCTACTTAATATTAGCAGGAAATTAATTTTAAAAGCCCTAGGAAAGACTTACGTAGGCGACTTAAGTAAGGCTATTATTAGAGTCTTAATTTTAAGGCTGGAAGGAAGGATTATTGCAGGCAGAAGCAGAGCGAGTGCTTAGAGAGACAGCAGAGGAGAAACTACTAGCACTAGTAAGGCCAGACTTAGGCTTAGAATAAACATAGTTAGGGTCTTAGGCATAGCTAAGCAGAACTAGAGAACTGTTATAATAAGAGCAGCAGAGAGTCTAAGTAACCTTAGAAGTCTTACGCAGCTTATCCCTCTCTTTCTAGCCCTTCTTAGAGACGCAACTTAGAGTTACAGGACTAGACAGGATAGCATCTGCATAACGCTATAAATGGGAGGACTTAGGGTTCCTAGAGTTCTTACTGCAGGCGGGAGAAGAGAAGGGGCTAAAACTAGGAATAGCAGCTATAATAAAGAAAAGCAGTCTAAGCAACAGGAAGAGGCAGATAGTTAGTAGACGAACAAGTTAAGTAAGAAAGAAGCAGGCAAGAGGGTAAGAGATAATAACTAAGTAGCAAAGGCAGAGGAAAGGTTAAGGTTATAGAGGAAGAAGAGAAAAGTGTAAGAAGTGCAAGATATAAACAAACTCTAGCTAAGGATAAGTAAAAGAGACTTATAATAAAGGAATTAACTCTGCATATAGCATATTATTTAGTTACGCTAACAGAGGTAATTATGTGTAAGCTAGAGGTTAGAGGGTTAAGCCTTATTAAGTAAGAATAGAATCGCTAGTGTTAAATTAAAAGCTAAGGGAAATTAGGATAGGCAACTAAGAATATTGCGAGAGCCCGCGCTAGGGTGACAATTCAGACAGACAGAAGCACCTAGAAAGGACTCTCCTGACTAGAAAACGCTGTTTTGAAGCAGAGAATTAAGATAACTAATCTTAGAGACACCTAACTGCTATTTAACGCTAGAGATAGGTTACTAAGGCTGCATAATAATTCACGGCTAGTAGTAAGTTTAGAAGTTGCATAAAAGATTTAGGATAACTAGGAACCTAGTCTAGGTAAGGTAATTCCGCGCATAGGGATAAAGTTATAAATAGAGTACCTAGGAGGGGGGCTGTAGTAAGGCTTAGAAGAATAGACTATGTTAACTACTCTAGAGGCGCGTTCGCCTAAGGGACTATACACTAAAGACCTAGGAAACTCAGAAACTAGATAAGGCAGAGAGGGAGGGGCAAAGTAATAGGCAAGGCTATAGTAGCCCTTAGACTCTGCCTTTAGAGGTATAACTTAGGTTTATAATTAAGATTTACATCTTAGATAGACTATAGACCCTTAGAAGCTTAGAATAGAAATATAATTATCTAGGCTTCTTACTTAGCACGTATATATATATTCCGTAGCTTAGAGCGTTACTCTGCTCTTTATTAAATCTTAAGTATTCTTTTTAGACTACAAGCTCATTAAGCTCAGCCCCTTACACGCCATGTATACTAAAGGCTAAGATATATCTAGCTAATAGGGTATGACTATATATCTACATTATAGTCTAGTTTATATTACGTACCCTAAGGCACTAGCCTATACGCTAGTCTCTCCTCTACTTTATATACTCCCTCCCTCTTACTTATGCAACCTACGCCCTTCCTCCTACTACCCTATCTACTATCTACTACTTAACACCTATAATAGCTACCTTTGCCCCCCCTCTAAGATAGTATCCTTACTAGGTACTAATTAATAAGATTAGGACGAGCGTATAGTATACTATTTACGTATATTGTTCTACATACTAACCCCTACTAGGACAAGATTACTATGCCTACTAGTAACTAACTCTAAGCGCTAAACACCTACCTAGACTAGATACTAGACAGCTAGGGTAACCCTAATTAGTGCCCTAAGATATGCCTAAAAGGCAACTTTAGATAGGCTAGGGCTGCTTGCAAGTCCTACGCCTGCACTAACTGCTATAGGGGCATACTACTTAGCCTTAACGTAAATAGCTATAAGGTCTAGGGTTACGTACTACGCATAAGTGCTTGCTGCTTTGCTTTAGATGCGCCTAGCTGCGCAATTATGTAGTTAGCTACTATTAAGGACCTCTAGGCTAAAATAGGCACGTAAACTATACAGCTGATTTTACCTCCTATACTTAATCTTATTACACATTAGGACGCTAGTATTAAGGGTAATACGTTAGAGGAATAATACGCGTTTGCGTATAATACTGTTATAAAGGAGGCTAAGAGAATTATAACGTAGGCCTATTTTAGGTCTAATTTAAATCCTTAGCGTAGCGCTAAGATTAATATTACCCTAACTGCATAATAGATATAGATTATAATAAAGACCCTAATAACGCCTTACTCTTATCTACCGTAATAAAATACTTATGCGTAAACTAATTAACGTTAAATGCAATTTAGCAGATAGGATACTAGTAGGTAAATCTAAGAACCTGCCTAAAGTAAGATACAAAGTCTGCTCCCTTAGCTCTATCTAACGTGCTGTTACTCTCCTTGCGTATCTGCTAAAGCTAGATATCCTTTACCTTTAGGCTATACTCCTAGAGATATACCTACGTATCTACTACTAGGCAGTTATACGTGCACTAGCCTAGTGCGATAGTAGCGAGACGTTGCCTATTCTTATCCTACTATTACTAATACAGGTCCTATAGCATAGCGCATAAATAGCACATAGACGTGCCTAGTTTCCTGCCTATATAGTTATCCTTATAGTAGCGCACTATAGGGCCTATTAAATAGCTGTAGGAGCCCTTTAGGTAGTTATACGCTTGCCTGTCTATAAAGCACTTAATGCAGTTATTAGTCTATATAGCTCCTATAGCTGCGAGTTATTTATATATAAGCTTAGCGCCTTCCTAGGCACAGTTAATAAATTACTGTTAGTTGTACTCTAATGCCTAATTAACGCGCGCGGCCTTAGCAGCAGCGTAACTAACTTTATCCCTCCTAGCTAGTAGTAAACTAGATATAAGGGCTGGCAGAAACGTTAGTATAGGTAGTAGTAGTAGAGTTAGCTTAGTATGCTTATAGAGAGGATAATTACGTTTTCTTAGACTAGCAGCTGTCTACTATAAGCATAGTAGTAGGTAAGGAAGGGGGGATTACTTACTGCATGCCTAGTCTACTAGTAGGCCTGTCTTAAAAGGTGTTAGCGTAGACGCAGCATATAAACTATTATATACCCTTTAACAGAATATATAAGGCTCTTTACTAGTCCTGCATGCTATCTACTTTAAGTCTCTATTAAGATAGAGATTAATAGGGATGCGCAGGTAATAGTTATAGTTAAGAATCTGCTGCATAACCTACTGCGCGTTACAGTCTTCTAGCTTACCTAGGAAGGATAGTATTCCCTACCTAAAGATAATGCGTGCTATATAAGTCTGTCTGTTCCTTCTGCTGCATCCTATGCCCTAGGTAAAGGTAATTAGATAATTAGGCGCCCTAAACTATAGGATGCAGCTAATATTAGGAATGTCTACGCCTGCGACAAAGGCAATAGTAGTAATAAGAATAGCACGCTTAGCTATGCTAAAGGACGTCTAGATTATAGTCTGCTCTGCCTTAGGTAACCCCCTATAGTAGTAGGAACATCTAAGTAACGTGCTTAGCTCTTAGGCTGTAGTAGTTAGTGCAACGTAGATAAGGATCTTTTAGTCTACCTTCTTTCCTTCTTCCTACTATATATAGCTAGTTAGGAGGGGTATAAAGAAGGGGGCGCTTAGCTCCTTAACCTTATACTACAGGTTACTGCGGCTAGTAGATTGCTAGAATGTCTTTACTTAGCTATGCAGCCTAAGTTATTAATACGCTTCCTATTAGTCCTTATTAGCTAGCATAGTAGTAGAAAGGAGGGTAATAGGTATGTAGTACTGCGCAACGTTGCGCATCTTTAGCAGGGACAGCTAGTACTTATAGTCTAGAAGTAAGACGTAGTAAAATTTATTAAGCATAATGCGCTCTAACTAGCCTGCGTCCTACTACTAATAAATAAGCTTTATAAAGTCTAGCTTAGAGAGGTTTTCTAGGAAGGCTAGTAGGATTATATACGTCTTATTAAAATTGTCCTAGCTAAACTGCGAGTAGGTAATAGATAGACCCGCGCATTAGTTAGTAATATTAATCTAAAGGGCAACTAAGGGCGTAATAACAACCTGCTAGCTAAAGCCTAGGTAGCACGCAGGAAGGAGGAAGGCTAGGCTCTTCCTACTGCCCGTGCCTGCTATGTAGGCTACAACGGGTTCTATGTTAATAATATCCTATATAACTACCTACTATAAGCTGCAAAAACGCAAGTGTAGGCTAAGATTAACCTTAAGGATCTAGTAGAGGTTAACGCTCTTGTCTTTGCGTTAGAGTAGGCGCTTTACTAACTAAGAGAGCCTAGTCTCTTCCTAGGTAGCAGCGTCGTCTGCCTTAATTACCTTATTAAAGCTAAGTTAGGAGTACTATTCTATAGAGGTCTTTAAGTAGGCCTTAGGCATTATAAAGCGTAACTAAAAGATAAGCTGCGACTATAGTATATAGACTACCTTAGCTATTACTGCTATATGCCTAGCCTGTATTTCGCAACTGTTAGCGTTAGCCTAGTTAACAAAGTTAAGGACTTTGTTAGAGCTAAGGACATGTAGGCCTTACCCCTTACTGCCCCTATTCCTCCTTATAAAGGCCGTAAGCAGGTATTGCAGGAAGGCTAGCCCTAGGGAATAACTAAGGTGTTTCTTAGTAGTGCGCCTAAAACTGCTTACAAACGTCCTAGAATTAATATGCTAGTGCCTATTATCTACTAGCTAGATAAAGGAGCTGCGTATAGTATAATAGTGTACTATGCGCTAGTCCTCTAGTTAGGATTATATTAAGACCTTTATAAATAGCCGCACTAGCTATAGATACTACATAAGCATACTACCTACCTAATATAGTAGGAATTAGTATATTATCTTTAGTAACTTATTGCGGTTATAGCCCTTATAGTAGCACAGCACAGCAGCAACGTAGCGCTTAAAGATAAATAGGTTTTAGATCTTATTATTAACCGTGTTCTTGTGTTAGATGCTTGCTAGTTTAGTAAGGTGGCTAGGGAGACTGCTAGTAAAGTACATAACTTAGAATAGCAGGTTATAGAGGGTATAGGCTAGCTCTCTATAACGCTCTACCTTTGCGTACTTATTACATTATATTATAACTACTAGTTTAGCAGCGCCTGCCTTAGTTATCTAATCTAGTATAAAGTAGAAACTGTACGTAAGGGTAGGCTAGTCTACTGTAAAGGGACTATAGTGTAGAACCTAGTTAGACAGGTTATCCTACAGCTTATTCTATAGAATAGCAGGAAGGTCTCTAAGCTTCTCTAAAAAGGTAAGCCGCAGCAGCACGTCTTCTAGCCTGTGTTAAAGCTACTAGACTATAGTAGTGTACTTATTAAACGTAGTTAACACGTTGCGTACAGTAACTATATTACTATACTACTACATAAAGGCGTTAAGCGTCTCCCTATAGCAAAATTAGCTAATATAGTGCGTTATAGTAATTGCCTAAGCTATAGGCGTCGCGTACTTAGTAGTAAGATAGCTATAGATCTACTGCTTAAACTTATTATTAGCAGCGTAGTAGTCTATCTCTGTCTTATCCTTACCCTATTTATCTATTAGGTTGCCTGCCTCCTTGTAGCTAGTGCTGCTGTTATTAGTTAGGACTAGTTACTCGTCTGCCTGCAACTGTGCACCCTAATCCTACAGCTGCTAGCACGTAGTAAACTAGGCAAGTTTCTTAATTGCAGCTAGGTTAGTTGCGAAATTATACGCCTCCTAGAACTAGTCCTGCTTAGGGTACACGGCTATAAAGGCTAGGGCAGTAATAAGAGTAAACTTAAAGTTGCTAGCAATTAAGGTCTACTTAATAAGCAACAGCTAGAACTTGTAGCAGAGCTGTTTAAAGTTATTAAAGTCTCTTTGCACGTGTTTAGTACTAACTTATAGATAGCTGTTGTCGCAGTTAACTATGTGCTGCTTAACGGCGGCCTATGCATGTTATTACTGCAGGTTTACCTTAAGTATAGCTAGATAAGGGAGGTTGTTAACGTAGAGCTAGAAGAAGAAGGTAAACACCTTACTTAGCGTTAGGCTATGCTAAAGGTTAAACGCTTAGTAGTAAACTAGTAGCTAGAGGGGAACGTAGGTGTAGTTCTCTTATATAAGCCTAATATAGGCCTATTACAACGTTACCTGTACGTTATGCTAGTATATAAGCACTATGCTCTTTACTATAGCTTTAAGATACTATAGCATAGGGTCCTTAGAGGGTGCAGTATACTAGTAAATAACAGCCTAATCTATACTAGCAATGCACTCCTAGAATTATATGTGCTTAAGGTATAGGTTAGTTTACCTATTACTAGGGAGGGGGATAACGCGACTAAGCCTTCTCTTATTAGCCTAGACTTCCTCTTTACCCTTAAGATACTCTGCTTGCACGCTTTTAACTAGGCTTTGTATAGCTAGCTAAGGAGTAGCCTCTATACTCTTATATTTAGTAGCTGTTATTTGTGTATTACTTACTATAGGCGGGTAGTAGACCTTAAAGTAGCTAGCTAGCAATACTATTATTTACACCCTGTATGCTAAGCTGTAGAATAAGCGTTAGCTTATAACAACCTTCTAGTATGTAGACTATAGGCTACTATATAGGTAGTAGATATTATGTTTTTAGTAGAGGTAGCTCTTTATACTTGCTTCTTTGCTATTACATGCTATAATATAGCTATACGCAGTATACTTTAGGGACTAGTTATATACCTTAATGCCCTTTATAATAGGATAGGGTTCTATTAGGACTTATATATTAGTAAAGGTCTAGTGCAACCTGTTACTAATATAGTTAACTTATTATTACATCTCTGCTCTCTCTGCTAGCGTAACGTTAGACACGTATAAGGTTGCAAAATGCTTAGAAACAGTACTAGGTAGAAGATAGTATTAGTAGTAGATGCAAAATACAACCCTAAGGCCTAGGGTAAGATCTACGCTAAGGTATAGGATAGGTTTAATAGCCGCTATAGTAGAAGTAATAAGTAAAGGTATAGAAAATAAATAATTTTATAGGAAATACGTCTCGCTATATCTGCCTTTAGCCTTACTATACCTACCCCTGCTTAAGGCATACTTACTAACGTTATTGTAAGTTACTAGCGTGCTTAGCAGCATATATTAGCACTTTTAGGTTTCTAAGTATAGTAAGAGCGCGTAACTAACCCTCCTACGTACTACTTTATACTTAATATACTGCCTAAAGCAACCCTAGATATATAACCTTAAGACGTTACTACTAATAAAGATTAGTTAAGCTTAGTGCAAACTTTGCATAATGCCCTACGCAAGTTGCAGATTAGATATTATTTATAGTTACTAGATAAGTCTTAGCCTATATAGGCCTTCTTTACGCAGAACCTAGATAACGCGCTGCGGTAGATATGCTGCTAGGCGTTACATAAGACTATTCTGCAGGTAATTAAGGAGCTCTATAAGGAGCTTAAATAGAAGGCTGACTAGGAGCGTGCGTTAGACTAGGCAGTAATTAGCGTCTAGGTAGAGGCAGCAGCAGATAGTAGTAAACCTAAGCCCTGCAGAGTAAAGAGAAAGCGCGCCCTAAAGGAGAAGACTACGCGTGCCTTAAATAAGGCACTTATAGACAAGATTAACCTAAACCTAGCGCAGGTAGTAGCAAATTTACAGGATTAGGAAAACGCAAAGGTACCTGCTAGATTATTAAATAAGGAGCAGAGGTATAGGAGGTTTATAATAGGCTTATCTAGTATTAGCGTTAGTACTATAACCTAGATAATTACAAAGGCGTTAGTAGTAGGAATAATAAATGTTCTTAGGGACTAGTAGGCTATCTTTGCAGTATAGAAGCAGCAAAACTACTATAGAAAAAAATTATTCTAGACTGTTACTATAGAGGACGCCCTAAGGAACATAGTAGTCTTAGCCTTGCCTAGCAACTAAGAGCAGGATAAGGTAGGGCTAACTGCGTTTAAGATAGAGAATTTTGCGTATAAGTACTTTAATGCGCAAAAGACTTACGTAAACAGGATAGTAGATAACATGCAGCATAGGTAGAAGATAGACGGCTTATATAAGGAGTTTAAGCGCTTAGCAAAGGAGGTTAAGAGGTAAAACTAGAGTATAGGGGGTAGAGAGGTCGCGTATGCTAATTAGGCAAAGGACTACCTCTTTACCTTAATATATAGGAAGTACCTAGGTCGTGCTGTAATAAAGCGTACGGATCTAGAGCTCTAGCGTGCGTTTAGAGACTACTTAGATTAGGGCAAGAGGTAGAACGTCTTAAAGAAGAGATTTAGAAGTATTAGAGTCTTTAGGCTCCTGCCTTAGAGTCTAATCCTAAACACGTTTATAGAAAGGACGTTGTTATAGGCAAGGCTGTTACAGTAGGCAGATATAGTAGCTAAATACAACCTAGACGTAATAATAATAGCAAAACGTATAGAGCTATTATTTCTAGCCTATATAGAGGAAAGCGCGCTGCCTTCTAAGTTTGCCTTCTTAGAGAACCTTACCCTATTACTATAGATAACCTAACTGTTTACCTTATTTCTCTTGTAAGTCTCTCTTTGGCTTTTAAGCGCAGTAAAAGCTAACCTAGCTACAGGACCTAAGATCCTAATAGCAAACAGCAGTTTAAAGAGGAAGAGAGTAATAAGGGGCAGCCTAACGCCGTTCCGCAGGGCAACCTGGCTAGCATAGCAGATAGTCTAAGCAGTACTCTAGTTAGCAATAGTCTAGCGTCTACGCCTGCGTTTTAAAGCTTAGCATAGCAGGTAATATATCCCTCTTCTTCCTTATTTAAGACTAGCAGGGCCGCGTATATAACTACGACCTATCTAGAAGGGTAATCCTAATCTTAGCAGCTACGCAGTAGCTAAATCGCCTAAGGCCTCTACCTCTCTACGTGCTTATTTAAGTAATAGAACTTAATATTAGCCTGCAACATGCTATTAATCCTAATAAACCTTAAATATAATCTATAGTATATATATAACGTTATACTCTATATAAGACTAATTAGTAACGTAAGACTAGACATAAGATAGAATATGTTAAAATTAGCTATAAATTAGCTAGACGCAGTAGAGAGAGTTAATTGTGTATTACAGCAGCTGCCATGTTCTTAATCTTAGCAGCTACGTAGTACCTAAATCATGTCTAACTAGATAGTAATATAAGGCATGCTAAGACTACTGTAAAATAGTATATTAATAGGTAGCGCGGTTAATAGCTTTTCTAATTAAGCCTAGTATTTACCTTAAATAGTACTAACTGTAACGGGGATCTACGCTACCTTATACAGATAGTAATCTTTATATTACGCAGGTGTCTGTCCTTTCTATACTACTCTCTTAGATTTCTATTACCTTTATATATTATCTTTATATATCCTATACGCCTCCTAGGAATATTACTAGGATAGCTTTATATTTATTACCTATAGGCCTTTATATATTGCGTTAGCACGCCTAGACAAAGTATCTTAATTAGTTACCTGTATATTACTGTACTTAATTACCTGCTATACTAGATTCTAACGGCGGCTTAAGATACTACCCTGCTATTATATAATAATTACAGGACCTGCTATAGAATTACTAACCTATAGGGACAACACAGGATGCGTATAGCTAGAAGAGGATTAAAAGCAGAGCTACTATACGCCTATACCTAGGAGAAGTAGGCTATCTTTTTACCTAGGATTCTATTTGCGCAAGACAGACTCCTACCTTTAATAATTAACTCTATTCTTAGGCGGAATAAGTGCGTTTTACTCTGTACGTATCTTAGACGCGTCTATACTTACACTTCCTACGCCCTTCTACCTTTCTAGTTGTAAACTATAATTAGGAGGAGACCTCTATAAGCAAGTATTAAGAGTTGCAGTTTCTTTATTCCTACCTAGGTATTAAGAGTTGCGATTCCTTTATTCCTATGCCCGCGCAGAGCAGCAGTGCTAAGGGCTTAGGTAAAGAGCTTGCTATAAGTAATATACTACTGCGCTTGCATTATTCTAAGCTAACGTGCTTTAAACAGGCCTTTAAACACGCTAATAGCGTTAACTTAATTATCTAGATATAATTTCTTGCTAGGATAACAGCATTATTAAAACTAATAGGCTTTACAAGTCTATATAACACCCTTTATATACGCAGCGCACTACTAATAACTATTTAATAGATCTATACTGCTTGCTTGCTAATATACTCTCTACTAGTAACTCCTCTGCATAAATTAGGGTAAGGGATACTAAGGATAGAGCTCCTAGCGCAGGGGTAGACAGTAATAAAGCGGCAGAGTAGGCTATCCTACAGTAGTGTACCCCTCTAAGGGGGGTTTCTAGGTAGATAGGTACTTTACCTTAATATAACTTAGAGAATCTTTACGTATTATCTACTTAACTATAGTAACTTACCCTTCCCGTCTGTAGCAGCCTTAGCCCTAGTTTTCTTCTTTTATAAGTAATATTATTCTTTACGTATTATCTGCTTAACTATAGTAACTTACCCTTCCCGTCTGTAGCAGCCTTAGCCCTAGTTTTCTTCTTCTATAAGTAATATTATAATAGTAAAGGAATAGTACTGCCGCCTAATATAAAGGTTTAATATACTAATTAGGCTATCTATTAGGGAGATATTGTTTGTCTACGCCTTAGAGCTGCATGCTAGTTAGCCTGCTATCTACGTAGGCCGCTGCCTAGTTAGATTTACTGCTAGTAGGAAGGTTAGGTAAATACCCTACCTACCTATAGTATAAGAATACTTCTTCCGCTCCCTCTATACTCTTTCTCCTTAACCTTACTTCTACTTTCTACTACTAAACTAATATTAACAATCTAATTAACTACTATGCAAAGCAACCTTATAATCTACACGCAAATTACCTAGCCCTTAGGTCTATTCCCTTGCTAGGAGCGAATTAAAACTATCTAGACGAGTATAAGTATTAGCACTAGTAAATACCTTTAGTACTAACCCTCCCTATAGGCTAATGTTGCTATGCCTACTAATGCTAAGCTCTACACGCTGCAGACATAATCTATTTATAGGCTAGATAACCCTACCTTTATTAACAACTTATATAAGAAGAGCGCTTTCTATAGTAGCATTACTGCTTACCTGTCTAGAGCTTGTATAAACTACTTGCATAGAATGTTCCTAGGCATAACCCTAACTAGCTAAGAGATATAGGGTTCCCTAGTAGAAGGATATAATAGCTACTTTGTAATAGACGCGCCCTATCGCGCATTAGTGCAGGTAGTAGTAGTAATTAACTTAATAAATAACAGCGTGCGTATAGTAATACTGCGTGTACCTTTAGGCCTTAACGTAGTTGCAACGTAGGATGCAGGCATTATAGGTAGAAGCTTAGCTAAGTAGTATGCGTTTGCATATAATATACTAGTAGAGCAGGTAAAGTTTAAGTGTATCTAGACTAAGTGCGGCAACACAGGGGTAGTAAAATATTAAATTCCTTTACATATGCATGTAATAACTATATACTTCCCTATAGTTACCTTTAGATATAGATATAAGAAACCTAGCTTATATTTTAATTTTTACTATCTGTATTATAGACGTTTAGCTGTAATAGCTATAAATCTTCCCTGTTTCTATGTTATTAACTTTAAAACTACCCATCTAAATACACATGTTAGTACTAATATCTTAAAAGGGCTTAATCCTAGTGCTATAGTATTACTCCTTTGCCTTCTCTATAAGGGCGTTGTATATAAATGCATATTATTCTGCTAGCGTATTGCCTAGGATTCTGCTATCCTAAGCTGCTATATAGTTAAGATCTAATAACTTGTATAATACTATGCAGTTAAAAGATAGTATATCTGTTATATTAACTATAACTACAACTTAGATTATAACGTAATCCTTTATATTATATAGGACCTTACCCTGCAGTATTTTTACTATAGACGCCTAGATATAGCTCCTAAATTTAGTATATCTAATAAACATGCTGTTACACTTATTAGTATAGGCCCTAGATAGTTAAGCGCGCTGCAACTACGTAAACTTATATAAGTACTTAGTTACGTAGTTAATGTATGTAATTTTATTAGGGTTAGATACTTGCTTTTTAATTATCTTATTATCTTTATTAATATAGCAGAGCTCTTTAGTAGTAGGCATTGCAACCTTATGCTATACGTAGTATTAGTATCGCCTATATACAGTGTTTACGCTAGGGTAGGAGGAAGCTTATACTTATCTTTGCTACTTAAAGATCGCGCGTAATAGGGAACAAACTATAACAAGTAGCAGGATATACTATAGGCATAATTATAAGGCTGTTTATAGTTAAAGGTTAATTAGTGTTATTAATATAGAGTAGGCGTAGAGGTAGGAGTTAAGGTAGTAATAGTAAGTAAGAGAGGAGTAGTAGTGCGTAATTATAGTTGTAGCTAGATTAACAGCGTATAGTAGAGAGATATTAGATCTTATCTTTATATAACTTTCTAGTAGGCTCTATACTACGCCTATGCATACGTTAATAAGAGGTTTAGTAGGATAAAAGCTTCCTTGCTACGCCTTAGTGTATGCGCTGTAGGAGCATAAGAGTAGATATCTACGCATAGCTAAACAGGAGGAGTTGCAGATATTATAAGATGCTTATAATATTTTAGCAGTATATATTCTAGTTATCTTTAGTTTTGTATTATATATAGCGGGTATAGCTATGCATGCTATAACGTAGTACTATCTAAAGACAGGGTAGTTATGTATAGTCTATATATATAACTGCTCTAATATTATAATACGCAGCTGTGCGTTCTTAGCGTTAGCAGCATTAACTTTCCTTTCTATGTGTGTATAGCACCTTAGTAGACACACATAGGAAAAGACTATCCTTCTTAGTTCTCTAAAAGAACATGCCTACTTTAGCTATACCTTTATAGGACCTGTTCTGCTAACCCTACCTTCTTAAGCATGCACGCGTAATGCTATATCTTTAAGCTAAAGCTCTCCGCTTAAGAGATGTCTAGATCTGTTAAGGGAAAGGATTCCCTTAAGGAAAGCATAGGGGTCTAACTTTAGTATTTAATAAGCTAACCTATATAGTTTTATCTTAAATCTTTAGAATATTATA
>MU005785.1:31615-90854 GCA_010093715.1 Pleomassaria siparia CBS 279.74
AATATTATATTATTCTAGTTCTCTCTGCTTAAGGGATGTCTAGATCTATTAGGGGAAAGGATTCCCTTAAGGAAAGCATAGGGGTCTAACTTTAGCGTTTAACAGGCTAACCTATGCAGTTGTATCTTAAACCTTAAGAGCATTATATTATTTATATTCTCTCCTATTAAGGGACTTCCAGACCTATTAGGGCTAAGAGACTAGGTTCCCTTAAGGATAGCATAGCGGTTTTAGCTTTAATATTTAATAGGCTATAACTAGAGTATAAATATTATATTGTTTATATTTTCTCCCTTTAAGGAATATCTAAGAGGAAGGTATATAGGTTTTTACTTTAACACTTAACAGGCTAACTTATAGGAGTTTTAGCTTTACTATTTAAGAACATAAACATTATATTTATATATTTGTGTTTTCTCCTTTAAGGAATATCTAACAGGAAGGCATGTAGGTTTTTACCTTAACATTTAATAAGCTAACCTATAGGAGTTTTATCTGTACTGTTTAACAGGCTGCAGTAGTAATATAAATAACAGTTATTTATATTCTATTCTATTAAGGGATGCCTAGAAGGAAAGCATGTAGGCTTTAGATTTAATAATCTAAAAGGCGAGGCGTATAGAACGCAGACGTGTTTTAGGCGTTCTATATCTGTACAGAGAAGGGCGTGTTAGTTCTACATATTAGAGGGTATATGTTTTTAGTATCTACGCCTTTAAGGGTAGAACATGTATAAGGTGTAGGAGCGACAAGGAGGAGACACGCAAGGGGTAGGTAGAAGCAACCCCATACGCTATTCTTAGACCCTACGCACTGCTATTAAGGTCTACTTATGCATAGTGCGTCTGCTTAAGTTTGTCTATAGGCGCGCGTAATTAGATATATAATCTTAGTAAGCAGGGTAGTGTGTAATTACGTAGTGTATAAGAGTGCTATTCCTGCCCTTCTACGCTTACACACACATTCTTCTACTTCTGCTTTAATTTCTACGTTAACTTTAACTACTATGTCTATCTTATGCAGCACGCCCTTAGTGTACGTTACTAATCTGTCTAAGGTCCCTTACTAGGAGAATATAAATAAGATCTAGCTAAGTGTACTACTACCTTACACGCTTATAGTATTATCTGCAGTCTACTTACTATTATTTCTCTAGGATAAGATTACTATGCCTACGCACGCTAAGCTGTGCAATCTTAACACTAGCCCTAACAGAGGAGTCCCTATAGATAGTAACGTTAACTACTTACGTAAGAGGGATACCTTCTTATTTGCGCAGAGGGCTTGCAAGTCTAGGGCTAGCATAAACCTGCTCTATAGTATACTTCTTAGGTTTAATAGGGCTAGGAATAAAGTATAGGCCTCTTTAACTAAGGGTATTATAGGATTGTACGCGTATAATGCGCCTGCCTGTGCTCTAATAGTATTAGTAATTATAAAGGATGTAAAGGTTACTAGCATCCCTATAGTATTAATTACTACGCTGTCTAGCCTTAAGGTTATTGCTTAGTAGGACGCTGGCATCTAGGGTAAGACACTTGTTAACAGATACGCGTTTGCCTACAACGCTCTAGTTAATAAGGCTAAGGGCAACACTAGGTAGACTAGCAGGGAGAGAGGCTAACTAGATACGTAAGAGGATAACGTGGCTGTTAATACACACTGTGTAAAACTATATGCAGTGCCTCTATTAACGCTAATGCTTACGCGATATAACGCAGAAAGGTAGAGGCTGTTTGCCCTAAGTAACTAGAAGGAGATCCTATACTATTATAGAAATAGTTAGGACGTTATAACTGCGTAAATAGAGTAATACCTTACAAGCTAGATTAAGGTCTGTTAGTGTTATTTATTAAGCGTATGCTAGGTTTAGGAAAGGAGAGTAAACTGTAAAGTTTGCCTATTTAGTAGTTTAGAATATAGAGTAAGAGATTTATAATAAAATTTACACTATACAGCAAACGTAGGGTAATTAAATTATGCATTAATATCTATATACTACACTGCCCTAGCACCCCTCTATCTAGTCTTTTCTAAATTAGTTAAGGGGAAGCTTGCAGCCAAACAACCTTTATATCTTAACCCCTTAATTAATAATAATAACGTCTAGGTAGATTAGTATAAAAGGGGAGTTGTTAGTGTCCTTATTATCTAGCGCATAAGAGTGTAAAGCCTTTATCTTTATTAGGAGGAAGTTTATTACTAACATAACGTTCTTTCTGCTGCTGCTGACGTTAAAAGCTAGGGCCTACTTATAGATATCGCCTGCTCTAGTAGATTAATTAGCGCAGTTAATAGTAGGATTAGTATGCTTAGGCTAGGCATTAGCTATTATTAGTATAGGAACGTACTTGCCAGCCTAAAGATTACTGTTATACGTGTTGTTTAGCAGCCAGCACATAACCTCTAGGCGCAACTAATAATATTAGTAGATAAGCGTTAACTACAGCTTATCTCTACTAGCAGTAGTTCTAATTATAATAGTGTCCTGCTTGTTCTACTAAACTATCTTTAATCGCTAGGCCTTATCTTTAATAGTAAAATCGTACTTAGCAAAGAACTTAAGGCTGTCTTAGAGTTCTATTAAGGGTAGTAGTAGGAGAGGCTAAGCAGGGGTGTTAATAGTTACGGCGTTATAGGTAAGCAGTATAGTAATCTATAGTAGATAGTTAGTCTATAAGATGTAAATGTTGCCTAGGGGACATACGCGACTAAAGTTAACCTATTACGCGAGACATTCCTTACTAAGTAGAATATTACTAATAGAGCGCTTAAACAGGTAGTAGCAGAGGGGTTAGAGGGCAATGTTAGCTATAGTGTATTAGAGGTAGTTAAAAGGCTGTTAATTGCGCGCGTTAGTCCTCTGCTCTAAGATGTTATTTAGCTAGGTTATAACAGGGTAGAGGGAGTCTTGCCTAGGTATGTGTAATATTCTATTATAGTGTTAGCGCTAGGGTTATTTGCTTTGCGACGCTGCTCTCTTACCTGTGTAATAGTTAACTGTAATATTATAATAGTAATAATATAATGCGCAAAGGTAGTAGGTAATATAGCAGGCAAGGAAGGTAGTAGATAATATAGCAGACGAGGTAGTAGATAATAGGGCAGATAAGGTAATAGACGAGGTAGTAGACGAGGTTATAGGCGAGGTTGTAATTATAAGTTAGATAAAGTTTAAGTAGTAGTAGTAGAGGTAGTAGAGGTAAGGTAAGTTTAATTGCGAGAACACTATTTATATCCTTAGCGCGTGCAATTTAGATCTAGACTGCCTGCTAAGATTACGCTGCTAAGGTCCTGCTAGACTAGCGCGTAACTTATAGAGGTGCCTAGTTAATTATTAGCCTTATAAGATACCCCCCTCTGTAAATTACCTTCTACCTTTTACAACGTTTATTACTGCTCTAGTTTACCTATATACTTACTATGTTTTGTTTAGGTGCTTGTTATATACGCAGCGTGCGCCTTTTATACTATAGTGCTTTTTATGCTTTTAGTATCGTGCTGTTGCTTTTGCTACTATAAGTAAGTAGCAAAGTTAAACTAAAGAAAGGTTGCGTAGATCTAGTAAACTAGGACGAAGAAAGTTGTATAGTGTAGTAATATTAAATAGACAGGATAAAGTTAGTAACTAAATGTTAGCTAGAAGGCTAAAGTTTACTGCTTAGGAGAAGACAAAATTAGCTAAGTTAAATAGAACAAAATTAACTTCTTAGGACGAAATTAACTAGGTTGCTGTAGACAAAGTTGACTACTTATGCAGGCTAGGTTAAGCGTAAGGAGATTAGCCGGTGCAAATTAGTAGAATTAACTCCTCTAGGCATATTTAACTAGGTCTTATGCAAGGAAATTAGCTAGGTTAAGTGCTACAAAATTAACTTCTTTAGACGAAACTAATTAAGTTAATTTAAGCGCAATTAACTACAGTCTCTTAGGCAGAGTTGACCTAGTTACTTTAGATAGATTTGACTTCGCTAGATTTGCAGAATTAACGCTGTTGTTTTAGACGAAATTAACCTAACAGTATACGACAAAATTGACTTAGCTAGGCAAATTTAATTGAGTTAATTGCGATAAAATTAACTAGGTAGCATGCAACAAAATTAACTTCTATAAGTTAGTTAGTTTAACGTAGTCCCTAGGACAAAATTAACATAGTTAGCTTAGACAAATTCAACTTTGCTAAACAGAATCAACTAAGTCGCATGCGACGAAATTGACTTTAAGAGGCATATTTAACCTAGTTGTCTGCGACAAATTTAACTTCTAAAAGCAAATTTAGTCAGGTTTACAGCACAAAATTAACCTAGTGCTAGCATAAAATTAACCTAGTGCTAGCATAAAATTAACCTAGTGCCAGCACAAAATCAACCTGTTGCTAGCACAAAATTAACCTAGTGCCAGCACAAAATCAACCTAGTACTAGCACGAAATTAACCTGTTGCCTGCGATAAAATTAACCCTATTACCTGCAATAAAATTAAACTCTAGAAACAATTTAGTAGGGGTACTAGAACAAAATTAACTGCTAAAAACAAATTCAGTACGGTTACTAGAATAAAATTAACTTCTAGAACCAAATCTAGTAGGGTTACTAGAGTAAAATTAACCTGCTGGAAACAAAATTAACCTTGTAGCTAAAACAAAATTGACTTTTAAGGCCGAAATCGACCGGAAGGTAGGGTTGAAATTGACTAAAAAAAACCCGTGCACGGGCTAGAAAATAGATGAAATTGACCTGATTTTATCTATCCTATATATAATAGGCTAATATCCTTGCCTAGAGCTAATTGCTAACGCTAGTATAAGTATAAGACGCTATACTGCTGCAGGTTTATATTATACGCAATGCTTACACTGCCTATAGTTTAATATTACTATGCTAATAGATAACAAACTGCGCGCGTTTAAGAAACAGGGTCTAAGGCTACTAACTAATCCTGCTAATATTAAGTAAGTGCGTCTTGCGGATAGCACTTATAACGCTAAGTCCTGCGCTAAACTTATTAACAGCATGCTACTTAGAATTAATATAAAGGGTAATAACGTATAGGCTTTGCTTATTAAGGGCTTAGGTAACTAGTACGCATTTAATGCATGCAACTAGGCCTTAATTAAGTTAGTAGTAGTAAAGGATAGGAGGAACAGAGTATCTATCTAGGGACCTTCTAGACTCTACGTTGTTGCACACTAGGACGCGGGCATTTAGGGGACTATATTAGAGGAGTAATACGCCTTCGTATATAACACGCTAGTAGAGGAGGCTACTAACTGCTACTAATATCTGTTAATCTTTTACAACTATACCCTAGTAGGTTATTAACAAACTAGTCTAATACTATAATATAATTACAGTTTCTAATAAAGTAAGTAAATATAAGAATAAAGTATATTAAGTAAGTAATTAAGAGATAATTAGTAAGGGATACGTATATACATTAGTAAACCGCCTTCCTCTACTAGAGTATTATTTCTCTAGGGCACTAGCTCCTTCTAATTCTACTTTATAACTCCTTCTAATAGTTTACCTATTTAAACACGTAATATAGCAGTAGAGTTAAGAGAAATTAATTAACTATGTATACACTACTACTAACCCTACTTATCCTTCTTCTTAAACTTAACAGTAATGCTAATAAACCTCTTGCCTACATAGAGTTAACCCTAGCCTAAGGAATTTAGCGCTTCTAGCGCACGGTAACAGAGTCTAATATACTTAACTAGCCTACAGCGCCTGTTAGCATTATTAATAGTTAGGTTAGCCTTTTAGAATAGTGCAAAGATAGTACTAGAGATATCACAGTAGCTGTTAACACTAGACGTTATTAGAACCTTATTAATATTAGACGCGCTTATGTTATTAAGGTTGCAAAAGGATAGGAGAGCTAATAGACTACTATCTTATCTAGGGCAGGCTATGCTAAAGTTATTATTCTTACTAATAGGCTTAATAGCTGTAACGCGCAGGCTGGCCGCGTTGCTAAGCTAGGTAGCGTATAGTAAGCCTCTACTCTATAGGCTATTAGGGGCAAGCTTACAGTTCCCGTAGGTAACTTAGCGTAGAACTGTCCTATTAGTAGGGAGGGTAAAGTTAGAGGAAGCACTCTGCAGCTAGAAGACTGCAGAGGCTAGGCAAAGGTCTCTATTAAAGAGGAGGTTAAGGTTTAAGCTAATAACGCTGCTGTCTTTTAGTAGACCTTACTACTATTAGAGGACGCAGACCTTATTAGCTTCTAGGATATTAGAGAAGGCGTGCACTGCCGTAATAATATTAAAGGAGGGCTCTGCTTAGAGGTTAAGTAAGGCCTAAAGAATAGCGCTAATGCTAGCAGCAGTTATGTTAGTATTAATTAAGTATACCTAATTATTAGGCGTGCCGTTAGGGTATACCTTAAGCTAGCATATTATCTTAAGGAAGGAGCGCGTATTAGTCTGTAGGATCTTACAGACGCAGTTAACGCTAATGCACAAGCCTAGTCTAAGTAACGCCTTAATCTTACTAGGTATAAAAGCGCTGCTAGTGCCTATGTTAAGATAGTCTTACCTATGCTTAGGGCTTACAAGGTTAACAATAATGCAGATGTTAGGGAAGTGCTCTTAGGAAGACTAGATTAGATATCCCTTATAGGGGCGCATAGCGGTTTAAACAGTATTAGCATTATCTTAGTATAGCAGTAGCATTATTTCTAGAAAAGTAGGTGTAGTTAGTCTTATAGCCTATAGGTATAAGTAGTAAAGGTTAGTAATAGTATTACTAAACTTACTGCTCTCTTTGTATCTTTGTAACTGTCTTAATAATAGTGCGTGACAACCTATTAGTAGTAAGGGTAGAATAGAAAGAAGTAAGAGAAAGGTAGGGATTAGAGAAGGTAATTATTTGTAGAGGTAAGGGAGTAAGAGTTACACGGAGGAGCCTATATACGTAATAGCGCTAGGCGCGCAGGCCTCTAATAAGGACCTAGCGCCTCTAATAAGGATTCTGCAGAAGCGCTAGCGTGCTGCTTTTTCTAGCCTGTTACAGGGATTCTAGTGTATATTAGAGACTTTAAGAACTACGTTGTCTACTTCTCTATTACCTGCCTTTCTAGCCTGTTGCAGGGATCCTAGTGTATAGTAGAGACTGTCTCCTGCTCTATTACCTATACTACCTTTACTAGTATATTGTTTTCTAGCTCGCACGAGACCTTTATAGTTGTCTCCCCTCTAGACTATTACGTCTGCTGTAGTAGAATTAGATAGAAGCTGCTTAATAATATTATGTAGACCTCCTTTACCTACGCTTAGCAATACTAGTTGTTTATATCTTCGCCCTTTAACTTGCTAACATCCTTCCCTACTAACTCTATAATATACAACCCTTGCTATAACTAACACACCTGCGCCTTACTACGCACTAGCTAAGTAAGACACGCCTGTCCCTTATAAGGATAAAGCCTCTGTAACCCTAAGTAAGAGACCTGCCTTCTCCTTTAGTAAGGAGCGTACCTATTCCCTGCATAAGAAAGCTGCTACTGCCGCGCTAGATAAGAAAGAGTATAATTAATCCTACTAAGGCATTAAGAGTTACAGCTCCTTAGTTCCTATGCTAGGCTAAACTAAGATGCCTGTAGAGAGCAGTAGTGCTAAGGGCTTAGATAAAGAACTTACTATAAGTAAGCTGCTACGGGGCTTGCGTTGTTCCTAGCTAACGTGCATAGGGCTACTAGGGCTTCTATAACTACGCTTAACGTTCTAATACTACTAACTTAGCTGTCTAGCATAGCATCCTTATTAAACTTTAATAACTGAATTAGAATAGCCGCGACGTAATTTCTTGCCTAGATAACATCTAGGCTGCTAATAACAGGTTTTACTAGGTGTTTAAGAAGGCTATAGTAAGTCTATTAACACTGTCTAGTTGCATTTATTAACGCCTAAGCAGCGCACTGCTAACGGCACTAACACCCGTCTAGTTAGTTGCCCCCTACACACAGGCTAGGGAGGAGAATAACAGGGATAGCTCCCCTTAGCTAGATAGAATAACTTAAAGGATCTTTATTAATTGCCTGCTTATAAGTTGTGACTTTACGTGCAGAATATATATAGCAATTACATAATAGATTAGCTAAATAAGTAGAGGGTAAGAGGTAACTAAGAGGTTATACGTATTTGCTAGTTATAAGACTGTATGTCTGCTCTAACGCGAGGATGCTTTATAGTTAGCCTAGTTATCTATTCTAATTATCCCTGCAGGGCAACATTAAGGCCTACTACTGTCTTTTAAAGACTTAGCAAGTCGTAAGCGTCTATTATGCAGGGTTTGGCTTTAGCATTATTAAAAGCATACGCCTAGTTTAGTATAGTATAGCGACGCTCTGCCAGCACTGCTATAAACATTACTAAGGGTGTATTAGTACGCATCTATTAGGAAACTAGTCTGTTTTTTATCCTGCGTGCTGCTGTGCTTATCTATAGGTGTAGGCTTTTGTTCCTGCTAAGATAGAGTAGGGCTTCTTAGGTCTATTAGACGCGACATAGGTTAAAGGCGTAGAGCGTTTTAATTTCTACTACTACACATGTTACTCTAGATAGACTCTCTTTTTAGCAGACCTAGAGCTAGTGCACTAACTAGGACATGTTAGCAGGTTTAGTAGTTTTTAACCTAATACATGTATAACGCAATAAAAGCGCTATGCATATTACTAAAAACTAGCGTTCCCTTTAGTAATATAGGTAGATCTACATAGGCATAGACTATCTTTAGTACTTATTAATCTGTAGTCTGGAAAATAGAGCATAGACAAGTGTAAAGGAGTTCCTCTAGCACTTATTACTACTTATGCTTATTAAATAAGACGCGGGATGCAGGCATGTGTGACTCTAGATCTTGTTTTTAGCAGGCCTAGGGCTAATGCCCTAACTAAGACATATTAGCAGGCTTAGCAGTTTTTAAACTAACCTATGTATAACGCAGCTAAGGGTTTCTAACTAGCATATAGTAAAGGTAGTAGTTAAAGGCTCTAAGTGTTTTAAACTCTACGCGTGTTTATTTAACCCTTAACAAAAGCGCCATGCATGTCGCTGAAAACTAGCGTTTCCTTTAGCAAGGTAGGTAGATCTACATAGGCATAGACTATCCTTAGTACTTATCTATCTGTAGTCTAGAAAATAGAGTATAGATAAGTGTAAAGGAGGTCCTTTAGCACTTATTACTACTTATGCTTATTAAATAAGACGCGGGATGCAGGCATGTGTGACTCTAGATCTTGTTTTTAGCGGGCCTAGGGCTAATGCCCTAACTAGGACATATTAGCAGGCTTAGTAGCTTTTAACCTAACCTGTGTATAGCGCTTCTAAGGGAAGGTTATATTAAAGGCCCTAGGTGTTTTTAACGCTATATAGGCGAGTAAGGGCAACGCACTACCTAATAAGTTAACCTATATAAAAGGTTAACTGCGTTATTATATATATTATAAGGGCTAATACCCTAACTAGGATATATCTATAGGCTTAGCAGTTTTTAACCTAACCTATGTATAACGCTTCTAAGGGAAGGTTATGTTAAAGGCCCTAAGTGTTTTTAACGCTATATAGGTAAATAAGGGCAACGCACTACCTAACAAGTTAATATATATAGAAGGTTAACTACTTTATTATACATGTTATAAAGAAGCAGCTTAGTAGCCTACGCACTAGGGCGGCTATATAAGTTTAACTAGGAAAAACCTTTACTATGCATCTTGCTATAAGTTAGTTGTTTATGCTTACTAACGCTTCTAGTCCGTGTTCTAGAGCTAAAGTACATGCCTGCAACTTTAAGCCTTCTTAACGCATGTAAAAGGAACTATCTTAGCTTTAGCAAGGACTATGTTAAATCTTTAGAGGGTAGGACATGTCCGTGTTTTTAGAGGTGTCTAAGGTCTAGTAAGGGAAAGGAAGTCTAGGAGGTTATCTGTATAGTACTATAGTTAAATAGTATGTAGGTGTCTCCTATCGCGTTACTTTAAGAGTTTTAAAATAGGAAGTAAAAAGGAGGTAATAGAACTTAAACTATGTATTATATAAGCTAGAACAAGACTACCTGCTATGCTGCCCCTGCTTTAGTCTAGGACATCTTCTAATTAATAATAATAGCAGTGTCCTCGTCCTCTAGAGCATAGGGGTAGACAGCCCTAAACTTTGTTAAGAGGAAGTTAATAACTAAGATAACGTTCTAACAGGTACTGCTAACTTTAAATATAGGGGCCTATTCTGTAATATCGCTAGCGCTAGTTAATTAATTAGCGCGGTTAATAGTTAGGTTAGCATGCATAGGCTAGGCATTCGCAGTTATAAGCATAGGTATATACTAACTGTTCTTACTACCGTCGTGCGCTCTATATAACATCTAGTATAGCACTTCTAGTGCCCCCTCTTTATACTAGTAGACTAGAGTTAACTATAGTTCTTCTCTGCTAGCGTTAGTGCTAATAATAATAGTATCACGCTTATTCTACTAAATAATCTTAGATTGCTAAGCGCCGTCCTTAATCTTAAAGTTGTATTCCCTAAAGAATGCTAAGCTGTAGTAGGGGTCTATAGGTAGGATTAGCAGGAGGGTCTAGGTTAGCGTGTTAGTTGCCTCCTTATTAACAACTAGGACTTTAATCTGTAGTGCATAGTTAGCCTTAGTAATATAAAGGTTACCTAGGTTATGCATACGCTGCTAAAACGGACCTATTCTACTATTTCCTCCTCTAGCTCGTCTAGTTAGAGGTTACTAATAGAGCCTATAGTAATGCTAAGGCAGAGAGGTTGTAGGCTAGTGTAGTATTTAGAGTAAGGCATTATTAGGTTAAGATTATAACGAGAGTGTAATAGTCTATTATATAGTTAGCGCTAGGGTACCTACTATTGCTACTCGTCTCTCCTACCTAGTTATAAAATGTTAGAAGGTAATAATAGTAGTAGTAGGGGTAGACAAACTTAAGTAGGGTAGATTATAAGGACCCTACTATTTGTATCCTTAGCGCGTAGCTAAGATCGCGTTACCTAGGCATTTAAATCCCGCCTCTATGCTAAGATCGCGCTGCTAAGGTTCCGCCAAACTAGCGTGTGACTTATTAGGGGTCGTGCAACAAAACTAAAAGCTAGGACGAAATAGAACACGATAATCTAGCGCATAAGGTAATTATAGTTATCCTATATAGATTCTACACACTACTATAGATAACCTACTCTTTATATAGTTAGCGTTATATAGTTATTCTTACAGAGTATGCCAGGGGATAGGCTAATAGGCAATAGTTAAGGGTAATAATAGTTAAGGGCAATATCTACTAGGAAATAAGCAGGGGTAGGAAACTATGTGCCCTAATCTGTTACCCCTTAATATATTAATATATTGCACTAAATAATTACTAACAAGCCTTAATATATTTATATATTGCCTTACCCTATTACCCCTTATAATATATTGCGTGACATATTAATATATTACACTGCGCAGAAGTGTATAGCAGTGTTACAGATGTTATTATTACTTATAAAGTAAGCATTTTACAACTATTTAGGCGTTTAGAACTCTAGAAAGCAAGGAAGATAATTAGATAATAAAAACAGCGCTAACAGAGGATGCAGGTGTTGTAATTAGTTGTTTAAAGAACAGGTAACGTAACTAGGTAGTAGGTGCTTATTTGCGAGTAATGCCTGCTGCAGGCGCCTCTAGAGGAGCCCTGCTGGCAGGCGATGTAAATTAATTCAGATATCCATTAATTAATTAAGTAATTAATTAATAAATTGATTAATTAATTGTTTGTTTGATTAATTAATTAATTGAGATAGTAATTAAGTGTCTAATCGAGAGATTAATTAAGATACCAATCAAGTAATTAATGAAGAGATTAATTGAGATGTTTATTAAGCTATTAATTGAGACATTAATTGAGAGATTGATTACAATATCAACTCAGATATTAATTAAGAGATTAAGTAAGACGTTAATTAAGAGATTAATTAAGATATCGATTCAGATAGTAAGTAAGATAGTAATTAAGTAACTAATACTGTAATTAATTAAGTAACCTAGCTTACATAGTACTATAAGTAATTAAGATTATAAAGTAGTTAGTTTATCTGCCCCCTCCTAGGTCTATTTACGACCTAAAAGAAATAAAGCAGTATTATAGACGTTTACAGCTGTTATTCTAAATAACGCTAGTAATAATACTACTGTTAAAATCTAGCGAGTTTATGCGTGCATAGCTAAAACCTGCTACCTTTGCATACCCTCTATATGCATAATAGGTAATATTATATAAGTACTTTGTTTAAATAAAGTTACTAGCGAGTTCTACAGATCTGACAGATCTATTTTTAGCCCCTGTAGGGTGTTAGTTAGGGAGTTAAAAGTAGCTAAATTATAGTTAGCTATAGTATTTAGCACTATATCTGTGTCTTTATATCTTTTTTCACCTTTAACTATTAGTCTTATACGTATCTATTAAAGTATAACACTACTTAGACGTATAGTCCTAAAAGACCTCTAATAGCTCTAGAAGCGTATATTATTCCTGTTTTATTTCTATAATTACTACTACCTAGACTAGTATATTACTAGTAATTTAAATTACTTATTTTACTAAGCTTACCTTTAGCGTTGTTATTGTAGTAGGTAACAGGAGGTAGTAGTTAGTATCGCTAGGGTTTGTTATTAGTAACTATTATTTAATAGTTATTTTCTTTACTAGAGTTAAGTCTTAAGTTGTTTAGGCTGGGTTTAAAGGTTAGGCGGCTAGTTTATCATCTAAGCTCGTTGGCTCTAATTCAGGCCCAGACGGTACGATAGTGTAGTTGACAGCTGCTATCTCTTTACCCTCTTACTATGCTAGGGCAGGTTTACTACTCTTAAAGTTTAGAGAGGGCACGGTTTTGTTAGTCTAGTTCCTCCTCTTTTAAACTAACCCTACACAAACTAGGTTAAGACTAAAGGAGATAAAAGACTGCTTTTACGCAAAGGTGCTATAGTTAAAATAGTAAAAGAGGGTCTCTATTTTACTTATTCTTCCCTACTCTTATCCTTACTAGTCTATCTAGTAGGCCTCTAGCAGAGATAAGATTTATATAAGAATAGCAGGAAAAAGAATAAAAAGACTAGGTTATTTAGGTAGTAAGAAAGAATTTAGTTTAGTTGTAGTTTAGGCGAGTTTAACATTAGATTAAATTTTAATAAGATAAGACAAGATAGCAGGGTAGTTATTATAGGAGGATAAAAATTACTAAGTATAAGGATTAGCAGGGTTACACTAGGCTATATACTAAAGGTAAGAGTCTAGAGGAGCTGTAAGTACTAAGTTAACGTAATTAAAGTTTGCTAAGTTAATTAGAGATGTAGGGGGCGCTAGATAACGCACGTAAGGGGTTCCTAACGTGTGTGTAATCTTTCTCTATTTCTATATGTAACTATAGGTCCCTATATGCGCCCTATAATAGTAAATTATATAAGGGGTATAACAGATATAGCTTTTCTAATAAAACATTATACTAGTTACGCATAATACTACTCTAATATTATACTATTACTAGATAATATTAGTAGGTAACAGGTTTCTATAAGAAAGACAAGTATTTTTATAATATTCTTACTCTAATTATTTCGCGTATTAATGTATTTTATAATATTATAGGTATAGATACTTAGTAGTTATATTTTAATATAATAACACGTCTTAATATAGTTAAATCTAACAGATATTCTAAGGTAGGAAATTATAAATATAGGGTAATAGAAGGAATACTAACTACGTAATAGTACTACTAAGAATATATATTAATTTAACATTACTCTTAGTTCTAGTTCTAGCAAAGCTTAGTGTTATCCTATCTATATAGAAAGATAGATACTAATTACTACTATTACAGAAACGTTAGTTTAATCCTCCCTACTTAGATATAAATCTACTAGAAGTAATAAGAATAGTTAATAAGCTACGTAAAGACTATAACATAGCTAACCCCTAGGATATTAGATAATTAGAAAGAGACCTAAGAGAAGAACAGAAAGTAAAACTAACGTAAGACACCTCCTAGCTAATCTTTCCCTTTATTAGTTAGTAGGTAGTAAAGTATTAAAGTTTAGTAGAGATGTATTTATAGTCTATCTATATTATGTAATTACAAGGACTCAAACAAATCCGTACCTAAGCTACTACTATAAAAAGGGTAGGAATATCTAATAATATATTAGATATTTAGGAATAAGGTAAGCCTCTATAAGACGAAGGACCTTATATTAACAGCTATAATTCCTTACTTTACCTTTACCTATAGAAACTAAGGGATAGTATGTCTAGCTAAAGTTAGTAATATAAACAAACATGACACGTTATATATATGCGCTATTACAAAGTAGGATTATTACACACTATTAGATTAAGTCTGTAATATTATATATAAATATATGTTTATTATGCTACATATAGGTATACAACCTAAGCTATTAGATTATTATTATACCCCTACCTACTAAGATTATTTATATAGAACTATTATATACTTTTGTTATTACTAGACACATACCTATACAGCTATAACGCGTATAGCCTTATTATATAATACTCTAATCTAATAAATATTATAGTCTCTATAAAGTAGACCTAGAAGATTATATAGGCAGTATATATATCGTTAAGGGACACCTATAATTTAGTAGTTAATTATATACTAGTCTAACTAATATAGGGCAGGGCTACTACCCTAGTAGGTAGGTTAGTATATAGGGATAGTATTATAACAAGGTTAATAGAAGAGGCAGAATTAAAAAACATAGTTAAAAGGAAAAGAATAAAACAGTAGACTAAATAAAAGAGTAGTATATTATTACCTAGTAGCTATACTGTCTATTAGGACGTTATACTTTATATAGAGCTGTTATGCAAGAAGGGTATATATATAACTAGCGTAAAGAATAACTAGTTTAGTATTATAATCCTACTCTATCTATCTATATCCTTTACCTCCTCTAGTTACTATATCCCCTATCTATATACTAGAACGCTAGTTAAGTTATTTAGATACTTATAGTCAGCCTCTTAGGGGCATTTAAACTGCTTAGTATAAGTGTAGTCTTAACTTTAATAGCCTGTTTAGAAGCTAAGACGTAGTAGTTATATAGTAAGCCGATTACCTAGACAGACATGTATTAACCTTAACCTATAATAGACTCTAACTAGGCTAGTAGTATACCTAATATTATTTAATATTATAGTTTTAGTACTTTATTCTATAATGCCCCTATAAATAAATAGTCCCTCTAGCATTCTTTAGTAATCTATTCTTGCTAAAGACCTAGGCGTTAATAGAGGTAAATAGTAAGAATAAGTATAATTCATTGCCCTAACATTTCTTATAACTAGTAGCGTCCCTACTTTTGTACTAAGTTTAACGTAGTCTACCTAAAATAGAACTAACGCTAAACTATAGGTAGCGTATTACTTAAGATACTTCGTAGTAGATATTTCTTCTATAGAGTGCCTATTAAAAGGTCTTAGCAGTAGTATAATACTATACTGTTATTCTTTATTCTTATGTTATTATTAGTAGATGCAAGTATAGGTAAAGGAGCTAATAACAAAGAATACTTTATATTATAGCAAAAGAAGGTATAATATATATCCTTACTATAAGATAAACGTCTATTAAGTTTATAGTAAATTATATAAGACAACTACTATTAGCCTCTCTATTAAAGAAGCTTAGTTAAATACTTACTAGTACTATTAGTAAGGTGTTCTCTGTAGGCCTTAAGCTTTATGTAGCAGAGGCTCTAGTAGTTATAATAGCTACTATGTTTAAATAGAAGCTATAACCCTAAAATACAATATAAATCCTACTTTCCATCTTAAAACTAACTATACGTTAAATAGAAAGGTAGGGTCCTAAGAGAATAACTAGTATAAAAAGGGGATTGAGTGTTATAGTAGGTAAAGATAAGCCTTTAAATTCTATCTAAGAGCATAAACTAAGGATAGAGTCCCTATATAAATAAACAGAATCTAATAGTAAACTTTTAGATACTAAGACACTAATTAGTACTAAGTTAGAACCTATAAAGGCAGCAGAGAGGGGTTATTACTAAGCTATTAAAAAGACTCTTAATAGACTAACCTCTAAAGTAGTATAATCCTAAAAGTAGTGTATAGCTTATATAGTATTAAATAGTCTTTGCAGGGAGTATAACTATATAGCCGTAATAGTATAGTATTAAGATTTATAATACTCCTACTCTTAATAGTATATTAACTTCTTTATAATTATTATACTAGTTCCTAGAGTTAGGGTAAACAGGATTGCACACTAAGCTATAAGGTAGTAAAAGTTAATCTTTCTAGGCAGATACCCTAAGTAAGAATAAGTTTAACAACCCTACTAATACTAATTAACAACTTTACTATAAACTTTAATAGGTATGCTCTAATAGGATTATAGATATTTGCCCCTACTCCCTGTTAAGTACCTATATTATATAATTATTATTTAATAAGCACTTTACCTGCTAGTAGGTATAGCATATAACTACTTCGTAGTAATTATATTACGTTGTAATAGGCAGGGCTATAGTAGCCCCTAGACTCTGTCTTTAGAGGTATAACTTAGGTTTACAGACTAGATTTATATCTTATATAAATTACAGACTCTTAGAAGCGTAGAACAGAAATATACTTATCTAGGCTTTAATAGAAGCTTACTTAGCATATACATAGATAGTCTGTAGCTTAGAGTATTACTCTGCCCTTTAACAAATTATTGCTTGCGAACTAAGCAATTTACAATCGTTTAGGCGTTTAAAACGTAAGAAAGCACACAAGCTAATTAGTTAATAAAAACAACGCTAGCAAGTAACGCAGGCTCTGTAATTAGTTATCTAAAAGGCAGGTAACGTAACTAGGTAGTAGGTGCTTATTTGCGAGTAATGCCTGCTGCAGGCGCCTCTAGAGGAGCCCTGCTAGTAGCTGATATAAATTAATTATATCTTAATTAATTAACTACCTGCCTAATTAATTAATTAATTAATTAATTAATTAGTTAATTGATTAGGATATTAATCAAGTAATTAATTGGGAGATTAATTAAGTAATTAATTGAGATATTAAGTAAGTGTTGAATTAAGAGATTGATTACGATATAAATCAAGTAATTGATTAAGTAATTAATTGAGATATGAATTAAGTAATTAATAGAGTGATTTATTAAGTAATTAATTAAGATATTAATTAAGTGATTAATAGAGTAATTAATTGAGAGCTTGATTGTGATATAAATTAAGTAATTAATTACGGGATTAATTAAGATATTAATTAAGATATTAATTAAGTAATCTAGCTTATACAGCACTATAAGTAATTTAGATAGTAAGGTGTTTAGTTAGCAAGCTCCCTCCTAGGTCTGTTTATAACCTAAAAGAAATATATTAAGTTTTCTTTTTAGACTTTAAGCTTCTTAAGCTTAGCCCCTTACAAATATTTAATCTGCAAACACTGCGTACTAACAACGAAGGTTGCTTAGTATAATTCCTACTAATAATAGCGCAGAACGTAAATAATTAAGCTTGCCTTACTTAATAAAGTCCTCTAGCTTAACAAGGAATAGAGAACTCTTAATAAAGAAGGACCCGCTAACCTTAACACTAAGGCTAGGATAGAGAGAATTAAGGAACTAGTCGCAGCCGTGTTAGCCGCCCTTAGAAACCTTACCTAGTCCTAACTAACCCCCTTAGCGACACCTCTAACAGCGGCCCTACTACATCCGCAGTCCTAACAACTAGAGCAGCACTTAGGAAGCTTAAGACACCCTATAGCGTCCTTTAGTAGAGATTAATTAGACTAACTTAGATAGAAAATCTAGATAAAGAACAGGCTCTAGGGTAATGCTAAGCTAATTAGATACCCAGCGAACTACATATTTAGCTAATTAGAAGGAACTGCAGCATAGATTGCAATCTCCTAGGTTAACTGTAATAAGGATAAGTAAGACCTATTACAGCTATCTACTTAAAAAATGCAAGGGTAAATTAGAGGACGCCTTACTAACGCAGAAGCTAAACGAACGCTAGAACTAGACAAGACAGTAGACCTTAGAATAGGGTTAGCTAAGCAACACTACTAAGAGTAACTAAGAATTAAAGGCAGGAACACTAAGGAATACTTACTCTCTACTACCCTAGTCTATGTCTATATCCTTAGAATTATAGTCCCTTGCATTCTTATCTAAAGCAGACCTATCCTTACTAGCAGACTCCCTGCTACTAAGGTTAATAACCTTAGTATAGCTAGTAGGAGCCTAAGGGGCCCTAGTATCTGCCTCTGTAAATATAACTAGGGGGACAGCAGACGTAGAAAGACGCTAGCAGAGCTTCTTAGCTAACGCTTTTAATTAAGGGGTTAAGCTAACAGGGTTAGGTAGAGCAGAGGAGGAAGAGACACTATTATACTAGCTTAACTAATTAATATTAGCTAAGTAGCACGCGTTAGAATAATTAGACTTACAAAAGCAGCATAGAAGTCCTTATTAAACGCTAGGAGCTAAGCACAAATGTTAAGTAAACAAGCCTTAGAAGCCTTAATATAGCGCTTAACTACTAGGAGACGAGCATATATATCCTGCTAAACGGTTAGATTAGCCTTATTAGTAGAAGAACTAGAATAGGGAGAGCGGCTAGAATTAAGGCTTAGGACCTCTAGCTTAGACCTAGTCTCCTTAAGGTAAACGGCTTTTAACCTTACGTAGGCCGCCTTAAGAGCTAGAGTATTAATTAAACAACTTTTATTATAGGTAAGGTAGCTTAGAATAAGTATGCGCACGTTAGCTAAGATAGTCTTAGACCCCTTAGACTAAATATTATAAAGGCGCACACACTTTGCGCTAGAGCTAGCATAAGGCTAATAGGCAGTAGCCTAAGGTTTCTTCTAAGAGATATAGTAGTTTAGACCCTTAGTAGGAATGTTTAATACGTATGCAGTGCACGCGTTCTTAAGTACCCTAATAATAACAGTCTTATAAAGATTAGTATTATAAATAGAAAACCTAGCAGGACAAACACGTGTAGATAGGCAGCTAGCAGCAGCAGCTGCATAATAGGGAGGGGGCAAGTAGAGGCAAGGCTACTTAATATTAGCAGGAAATTAATTTTAAAAGGCTTAGGAAAGACTTACGTAGGCGACTTAAGTAAGGCTATTATCTAAGTCCTAATCTTAAGGCTAGAAGGAAGGATTATTGCGGGCAGAAGCGGAGCGAGTGCTTAGAGAGACAGCAGAGGAGAAACTACTAGCACTAGCAAGGCTAGACTTAGGCTTAGAATAAATATAGTTAGGGTCTTAGGCATAGCTAAGCAGAACTAGAGAACTATTATAACAAGAGCAGCAGAGAGTCTAAGTAACCTTAAAAGTCTTACGCGGCTTATCCCTCTTTTTCTAGCCCTTTTTAGAGACGTAACTTAGAGTTATAGGACTAGACAGGATAGCCTCTGCACAACGCTGTAAACGGGAAGACTTAAGGTTCCTAGAGTTCTTACTATAGGCAGGAGAAGAGGAAGGGCTAAAACTAGGAATAGCAGCTATAATAAAGAACTTAGACGGGGTCTAAATAAGAGTAATAAAGTAGGCGGGGGCAGGAAGCAGTTTAAGCAACAGGAAGAGGCAGATAGTTAGTAGACAAACAAGTTAAGTAAGAAAGAAGCAGGCAAGAGGGCAAAAGATAATAACTAAGTAGTAAAGGTAGAGGAAAGGTTAAGGTTGCAGAGGAAGAAGAGAAAAGTGTAAGAAGTGCAAGATATAAACAAACTATTAGCGCTAGCAGAATTACATAACTCTAGCTAAGGATAAGTAAAAGAGACTTATAATAAAGGAATTAACTCTGCATATAGCATATTATTTAGTTACGCTAACAGAGGTAATTATATACAAGCTAGAGGTTAGAGGGTTAAGCCTTATTAAGTAAGAATAGAATTACTAGTGTTAAATTAAAAGCTAAGGGAAGTTAGAATAGGCAACTAAGAATGTTGCGAGAGCCTGCGCTAGGGTGATAATTTAGACAGACAGAAGCACCTAAAAAGGACTCTCCTAACTAGAAAACGCAGTTTTAAAGCAGAGAATTAAGATACCTAACTGCTGTTTAACGCTAGAGATAGGTTACTAAGACTACATAATAATTTACAGCTAGTAGTAAGTTTAGAAGTTGCATAAAAGGTTTAGGATAACTAGGAACCTAGTCTAGGTAAGGTAATTCTGCGTACAGGGATAATGTTATAAATTAAGTACCTAGGAGGAGTGCTGTATTAAGGCTTAGAAGAATAGACTATGTTAACTACTCTAGAGGCGCGTTCGCCTGAGGGACTGTACACTAAAGATCTAGGAAACTCAGAAACTAGATAAGATAAGGAGGGAGGGGCAGCCCTTAGACTCTGCCCTTAGAGGCACAACTTAGGTTTATAATTAAGATTTACATCTTAGATAGACTATAGACCCTTAGCAGCTTAGAATAGAAATATAATTATCTCTACTTTTTACTTAGCACGTATATATATATTCTATAGCTTAGAGCGTTACTCTACTCTTTATTAAATCTTAAGTATTCTTTTTAGACTATAAGCTCCTTAAGCTTAGCCCCTTATACGCCGTGTATGCTAAAGGCTAAGATATATCTAGTAAATAGAGTATTACTGTATATCTACGTTATAGTCTAGTTTATATTACGTACGCCTAAGGCACTAGCCTATACGCTAGTCTATCCTCTACTTTATATACTCCCTCCCTCTTACTTATATAACCTACGCCCTTCCTCCTACTACCCTATCTACTATTAACTACTTAACACCTATAATAGCTACCTTTACCCCCCCTCTAAGACAGTATCCTTGCTAGGTACTAATTAATAAGATTAGGATAAGCGTATAGTATACTATTTACGTGTGTTATTCTACATACTAACCCCTACTAGAACAAGATTACTATGCTTACTAGTAATAAACTCTAAGCGCTAAACACCTACCTAGACTAGATACTAGACAGCTAGGGCAACCCTAATTAGTGCCCTAAGATATGCCTAAAAGGCGACTTTAGATAGGCTAGGGCTGCTTGCGAGTCCTACGCCTGCACTAACTGCTATAGGGGCATACTACTTAGCCTTAACGTAAATAGCTATAAGGTCTAGGGTTACGTGCTACGCATAAGTGCTTACTGCTTTACTTTAGATGCGCCTAGCTGCGCAATTATGTAGTTAGCTACTATTAAGGACCTTTAGGCTAAAACAGGCACGCAAACTGTACGGCTAATTTTACCTCCTATACTTAATCTTATTATATATTAGGACGCTAGCATTAAGGGTAATACGTTAGAGGAATAATACGCGTTTGCGTATAATACTATTATAAAGGAGGCTAAGAGAATTACAACGTAGGCCTATTTTAGGTCTAATTTAAATCCTTAGCGTAGCGCTAAGATTAACATTCTACGTAACTGCATAATAGATATAGATTATAATAAAGACCCTAATAACGCCTTACTTTTATCTGCTGTTATAAAATACTTATGCGTAAACTAATTAACGTTAAATGCAATTTAGCAGACAGGATACTAGTAGGTAAATCTAAGAACCTACCTAAAGTAAGATACAAAGTCTGCTTTTTTAGCTCTATCTAACGTGCTGTTGCTCTCCTTACGTATCTACTAAAGCTAGATGTCCTTTACCTTTAGGCTGTACTACTAGAGACATACCTACGTGTCTACTACTAGGCGGTTATACGTGCACTAGCCTAGTGCGATAGTAGCAAGACGTTGCCTATTCTTATCCTGCTATTACTAATACAGGTCCTGTAGTATAGCGCATAAATAGTATATAGACGTGCCTAGTTTCCTGCCTATATAGTTATCCTTATAGTAGCGTACTATAGGGCCTATTAAATAGTTATAAGAGCCCTTTAGGTAGTTATAGGCTTACCTGTCTACAAAGTACTTAATATAGTTATTAGTCTATATAGCCCCTATAGCTGTAAGTTGTTTATATATAAGCTTAGCGCCTTCCTAGGCATAGTTAATAAATTGCTGTTAGTTATACTCTAATACCTAATTAACGCGCGCGGCCTTAGCAGCAGCGCAACTAACTTTATCCCTCCTAGCTAGTAGTAAACTAGATATAAGGGCTAGCAGAAACGTTAGTATAGGTAGTAGTAGTAGAGGTAGCTTAGTATGCTTATAGAGAGGATAATTACGTTTCCTTAGACTAGCAGCTGTCTACTATAAGCATAGTAGTTAGCAAGGAAGGGGGGATTACTTACTGTATGCCTAGTCTACTAGTAGGCCTATCTTAGAAGGTGTTAGCGTAGACGCAGCATATAAACTATTATATGCCCTTTAATAGAATATATAAGGCTCTTTGCTAGTCCTGTACGCTGTCTGCTTAGAGTCCCTATTAAGATAGAGATTAATAGAGATGCACAGGTAATAGTTATAGTTAAGGATCTGCTGTATAACCTACTACGCGTTGCAGTCTTCTAGCTTACCTAGGAAGAAAGGTATTCCCCGCCTAAAGATAATGCGTGCTACATAAGTCTGTCTATTCCTTCTACTACGTCCTATGCCCTAGGCAAAGGTAATTAGATAATTAGGCGCCCTAAACTATAGGATGCAGCTAATGTTAGGAATATCTACGCCTATAACAAAGGTAATAGTAGTAATAAGGATAGTACGCTTAGCTGTGCTAAAGGACGTCTAGATTACAGTCTACTCTGCCTTAGGCAACCCCCTATAGTAGCAGGAACATCTAAGTAATGTGCTTAGCTCTTAGGCTGTAGTAGTTAGTGCGACGTAGATAAGGATCTTTTAGTTTACCTCCTTCCCTTCTTCCTGCTATACATAGCTAGTTAGGAGGGGTATAGAGAAGGGGGTGCTTAGCTCCTTAACCTTATACTGCAGGTTGCTGCGGCTAGTAGATTGCTAGAATATCTTTACTTAGCTATATAGCCTAAGTTATTAATACGCTTCCTATTAGTCCTTATTAGCTAGCATAGTAGCAGAAAGGAGGGTAATAGGTATATAGTACTACGCAACGTTACGCATTTTTAGCAGGGACAGCTAGTACTTATAGTCTAGAAGCAAGACGTAGTAAAATTTATTAAGCATAATGTGCTCTAACTAGCCTGCGTCCTACTGCTAATAAATAAGCTTTATAAAGTCTAGCTTAGAGAGGTCTTCTAGGGAGGCTAGTAGGATTATATACGTCTTGTTAAAATTATCCTAGCTAAACTATAAGTAGGTAATAGATAGACCTGCGCATTAGTTAGTAATGTTAATCTAAAGGGTAACTAAGGGCGTAACAACAACCTGCTAGCTAAAGCCTAGGCAGCACGTAGGAAGGAGGAAGGCTAGGCTCTTCCTACTACCCGTGCCTGCTATATAGGCTATAATAGGTTCTATGTTAATAATATCTTATATAACTACCTACTATAAGCTGCAAAAACGCAAGTGTAGGCTAAGATTAACCTTAAGAATCTAGCAGAGGTTAACGCTCTCGTCTTTGCGTTAGAGTAGGCGCTTTGCTAACTAAGAGAGCCTAGTCTCTTCCTAGGTAGCGGCGTTATCTGCCTTAATTACCTTATTAAAGCTAAGTTAGGAGTACTATTCTATAGAGGTCTTTAAGTAGGCCTTAGGCGTTATAAAGCATAACTAAAAGACAAGCTGTAACTATAGTACATAGACTGCCTTAGCTATTACTACTATATAGCTAGCTTACATTTTGCAACTATTAGCCTTAGCCTAGTTAACAAAGTTAAAGACTTTATTAGGGCTAAGGACATGCAGGCCTTGCCCCTTACTGCCCCTATTCCTCTTTATAAAGGCCGTAAGCAGGTATTGCAGGAAGGCTAGCCCTAGGGAATAACTAAGGTATTTCTTAGTAGTGCGCCTGAAACTGCTTATAAACGTCCTAGAATTAATATGCTAGTGCCTATTATCTGCTAGCTAGATAAAGGAGCTGCGTATAGTGTAATAGTGTGCTATGCGCTAGTCCTTTAGTTAGGATTATGTTAAGACCTTTATAAATAGCTGCACTAGCTACAGATACTACATAAGCATACTGCCTACCTAATATAGTAGGAATTAGTATATTATCTTTAGTAACTTATTACAGTTATAGCCCTTATAGTAGTATAGCACGGCAGCAACGTAGCGCTTAAAGATAAACAGGTTTTAGATCTTATTATTAACCGTGTTCTTGTGTTAGATACTTGCTAGTTTAGTAAGGTGGCTAGGGAGACTACTAGTAAAGTATATAACTTAGAATAGCAGGTTACAGAGGGTATAGGCTAGCTCTCTATAATGCTCTACCTTTGCGTACTTATTACGTTATATTATAACTGCTAGTTTAATAGCGCCTACCTTAGTTATCTAATCTAGTATAAAGTAGGAACTGTGCGTAAGGGCAGGCTAGTCTGCTGCAAAGGGACTATAGTGTAGGACCTAGTTAAATAGGTTATCCTGCAGCTTATCCTATAGAATAGCGGGAAGGTCTCTAAGCTTCTCTAAAAAGGTAAGCTGCAGCAGCACGTCTTCTAGCCTATGTTAAAGCTGCTAGACTATAGTAGTATACTTATTAAACGTAGTTAACACGTTGCGTATAGTAACTATGTTACTATACTACTATATAAAGGCGTTAAGCGTCTCTCTATAGTAAAATTAGCTAATGTAGTGCGTTGTAGTAATTACCTAAGCTATAGGCGTTGCGTACTTAGTAGTAAGATAGCTATAGATCTACTGCTTAAACTTATTATTAGCAGCGTAGTAGTCTATCTCCGTCTTATCCTTACTCTATTTATCTATTAGGTTGCCTGCCTCCTTATAGCTAGTGCTGCTATTATTAGTTAGGACTAGTTGCTCGTCTGCCTGTAACTATGCGCCCTAATCCTACAGCCGCTAGCACGCAGTAAACTAGGCAAGCTTCTTAATTACGGCTAGGTTAGTTGCAAAATTATACGCCTCCTAGAACTAGTCCTGCTTAGGGTACACGGTAATAAAGGCTAGGGTAGTAATAAGAGTAAACTTAAAGTTACTAGTAACTAAGGTCTGCTTAATAAGTAATAGCTAGAACTTATAGCAGAGCTGTTTAAAGTTGTTAAGGTCCCTTTGCACGTGTTTAGTACTAACTTATAGATAGCTGTTATTGCAGTTAACTATGTGCTGCTTAACGGCGGCCTACGCATGTTACTGCTGCAGGTTTACCTTAAGTATAGCTAGCTAAGGGAGGTTATTAACGTAGAGCTAGAAGAAGAAGGTAAATACCTTACTTAGCGTTAGGCTATGCTAAAGGTTAAACGCTTAGTAGTAAACTAGTAGCTAGAGGGGAACGTAGGTGTAGTTCTCTTATATAAGCCTAATGCAGGCCTATTATAACGTTACCTGCACGTTATGCTAGTACACAAGCACTATGCTCTTTACTATAGCTTTAAGATACTGCAGCATAGAGTTCTTAGAAGGTGCAGTATACTAGTAAATAACAGCCTAATCTATGCTAGTAATATACTCCTAGAATTATGTATACTTAAGGTATAGGTTAGTTTGCCTGTTGCTAGGTAGGGGGATAACGCAACTAAGCCTCCTCTTATTAGCCTAGACTTCCTCTTTACCTTTAAGATACTCTGCTTACACGCTTTTAACTAGGCTTTACATAGCTAGCTAAGGAGTAGCCTCTATACTCTTATATTTAGTAGCCGTTATTTGTGTATTACTTACTATAGGCAGGTAGTAAACCTTAAAGTAGCTAGCTAGCGACACTGTTATTTGCACCCTGCACGCTAAGCTGCAGAATAAGCGTTAGCTTATAACAACCTCCTAGTATGTAGACTACAGGCTACTGTACAGGTAGTAGATATTATGTTTTTAGCAGAGGTAGCTCTTTATACTTGCTTCTTTGCTATTATATGCTATAATATAGCTATACGCAGTGCACTTTAGAGACTAGTTATATACCTTAATGCCCTTTATAATAGGATAGAGTTCTGTTAGGACTTATATATTAGTAAAGGTCTAGTGCAACCTGTTACTAATATAGTTAACTTATTATTACATCTCTACTCTCTCTACTAGCGTAACGTTAGACACGTGCAAGGTTATAAAATACTTAGAAACAGTACTAGGTAGAAGATAGTATTAGTAGTAGATGCAAAATATAACCCTAAGGCCTAGGGTAGGATCTACGCTAAGGTGTAGGATAGGTTTAATAGCTGCTATAGTAGAAGTAACAAGTAAAGGTGTAGAAAATAAATAATTTTATAGGAAATACGTCTTACTATATCTGCCTTTAGCCTTACTATACCTACCTCTACTTAAGGTATACTTACTAACGTTGTTGCGAATTACTAGCGTGCTTAGCAGCGTACATTAGCACTTTTAGGTTTCTAACTATAGTAAAAGCGCGTAACTAACCCTCCTACGTACTACTTTATACTTAATATACCGCCTAAAGTAACCCTAGATATATAACCTTAAGACGTTACTGCTAATAAAGATTAGTTAAGCTTAGTGTAAACTTTGCATAATACTCTGCGTAAGTTATAAATTAGATATTATTTACAGTTACTAGATAAGTCTTAGCCTATATAGGCCTTCTTTACGTAGAACCTAGATAACGCGCTGTAGTAGATATACTGCTAGGCGTTATATAAGACTATTCTGTAGGTAATTAAAGAGCTCTATAAGGAGCTTAAACAGGAGGCTAACTAAGAGCGTGCGTTAGACTAGGCGGCAATTAGCGTCTAGGTAGAGGCAGCAGCAGACAGTAGTAAACCTAAGCCCTGCAGAGTAAAGAGAAAGCGCGCCCTAAAGGAGAAGACTACGCGTGCCCTAAATAAGGTACTTATAGACAAGATTAACCTAAACCTAGCGCAGGCGGTAGCAAATTTACAGGATTAGGAAAACGTAAAGGCACCTGCTAGATTGTTAAATAAGGAGCAGAGGTATAGGAGGTTTATAATAGGCTTGTCTAGTATTAGCGTTAGTGCTGTAACCTAGATAATTATAAAGGCGTTAGTAGTAGGAATAATAGATATTCTTAGGGACTAGCAGGCTATCTTTGCAGTGTAGAAGCAGCAAAACTACTACAGAAAAAAATTATTCTAGACTGTTACTGTAGAGGACGCCCTAAGGAACATAGTAGTCTTAGCCTTGCCTAGTAACTAAGAGCAGGACAAGGTAGGGCTAACTGCGTTTAAGACAGAGAATTTTGCGTATAAGTACTTTAATGCGTAAAAGACTTATATAAACAGGATAGCAGATAATATACAGCATAGGTAGAAGATAGACAGCTTATATAAGGAGTTTAAGCGCTTAGCAAAGGAGGTTAAGAGGTAAAACTAGAGTATAGGGGGTAGAGGGGTTGCGTATGCTAATTAGGCAAAGGACTACCTCTTTACCTTAATATATAAGAAGTACCTAGGTTGTGCTGTAATAAAGCGTACGGATCTAGAGCTCTAGCGTGCGTTTAGAGACTACTTAGATTAGGGTAAGAGGTAGAACGTCTTAAAGAAGAGATTTAGAAGTATTAGAGTCTTTAGGCTCCTGCCCTAAAGTCTAATCCTAAACACGTTTATAAAAAGGACGTTATTACAGGCAAGGCTGTCACAGTAGGCAGATATAGTAGCTAAATGCAACCTAGACGTAATAATAATAGCAAAACGTATAGAGCTATTATTTCTAGCCTGCATAGAGGAAAGTGCGCCGCCTTCTAAGTTTACCTTCTTAGAGAACCTTGCCCTGTTACTGCAGATAACCTAACTGTTTACCTTATTTCTCTTATAAGTCTCTCTTTAGCTTTTAAGCGCAGTAAAAGCTAACCCAGCTACAGGACCTAAGATCCTAATAGCAAACAGCAGTTTAAAGAGGAAGAGAGTAATAAGGGGCAGCCTAACGCCGTTCCGCAGGGCGACCTGGCTAGCATAGCAGATAGTCTAAGCAGTACTCTAGTTAGCAATAGTCTAGCGTCTACGCCTGCGTTTTAAAGCTTAGCATAGCAGGTAATATATCCCTCTTCTTCCTTATTTAAGACTAGTAGGGCCGCGTATGCAACTATAACCTATCTAAAAGGGCAATCCTAATCTTAGCAGCTACGCGGTAGCTAAATTGCCTAAGGCCTCTACCTCCCTACGTGCTTATTTAAGTAATAGAACTTAATGTTAGCCTGTAATATACTATTAATCCTAATAAACCTTAAATATAATCTGCAGTATATATATAACGTTATACTCTATATAAGACTAATTAGTAATATAAGACTAGATATAAGACAGGATGTATTAAAATTAGCTGTAAATTAACTAGACGTAGTAGAGAGAGTTAATTGTGTATTACAGCAGCTGCTATATTCTTAATCTTAGCAGCTACGCAGCACCTAAATTATGTCTAACTAGATAGTAATACAGGGCATGCTAAGACTGCTATAAAATAGTATATTAATAGGTAGCGCAGTTAACAGTTTTTCTACTTAACTCTAGTATTTACCTTAAATAGTACTAACTGTAACGGGGATCTACGCTACCTTATATAGATAGTAATCTTTATATAACGCAGGTGTCTATCCTTCCTATACTACTCTTTTAGATTTCTATTACCTTTATATATTATCTTTGTATATCCTATACGCCTCCTAGGAATATTACTAGGATGGCTTTATATTTATTACCTACGGGCCTTTATATATCGCGTTAGCGCGCCTAGACAGAGTACCTTAATTAGTTGCCTGTATATTACTATACTTAATTACCTGCTACACTAGATCTAGATAGCAGCTTAAGATATTACCCTGCTATTATATAATAATTACAGGACCTGCTACAGAATTACTAACCTATAGGGACAACATAGGATGCGTATAGCTAGAAGAGGATTAAAAGCAGAGCTACTATACGCCTGTACCTAGGAGAAGTAGGCTATCTTTTTACCTAGGATTCTATTTGCGCGAGACAGACTCCTACCTTTAATAATTAACTCTATTCTTAGGCAGAATAAGTGCGTTTTACTCTATACGTATCTTAGACGCGTCTATACTTACGCTTTCTACACCCTCCTACCTTTCTAGTTATAAACTATAATTAGGAGGAGACCTCTCTAAGTAAGTATTAAGAGTTGCAGTTCCTTTGTTCCTACCTAGGTATTAAGAGTTGCAATTCCTTTATTCCTATACCTGCAGAGAGCAGTAGTGCTAACGGCTTAGGCGAAGAGCTTGCTGTAAGTAATATACTACTGCGCTTGCATTATTCTAAGCTAACGTGCTTTAAACAGGCCTTTAGACACGCTAATAGCGTTAACTTAATTATCTAGGCATAATTTCTTGCTAGGATAATAGTATTATTAAAACTAATAGGCTTTGTAAGTCTATATAACACCCTTTATATACGCAGCGCACTGCTAATAACTATTTAGCAGATCTATACTACTTGCTTACTAACATACTCTCTACTAGGCGCTCCTCTACATAAATTAGGGTAAGGGATACTAAGGATAGAGCTCCTAGCGCAGGGGTAGACAGTAATAAAGCGGCGGAGTAGGCTATCCTCTAGTAGTATACCCCTCTAAGGGGGGTTTCTAGGTAGATAGGTACTTTGCCTTAATATAACTTAGAGAATCTTCACGTATTATCTGCTTAACTATAGCAACTTACCCTTCCTGTCTATAGCAGCCTTAGCCCTAGTTTTCTTCTTTTATAAGTAATATTATTCTTTACGTATTATCTACTTAACTATAGTAACTTACCCTTCCCGTCTGTAGCAGCCTTAGCCCTAGTTTTCTTCTTCTATAAGTAATATTATAATAGTAAAGGAATAGTACTACTGCCTAATATAAAGGTTTAATACACTAATTAGGCTATCTATTAGGGAGATATTATTCGTCTACGCCTTAGAGCTGCATGCTAGTTAGCCTGCTATCTACGTAGACTGCTGCCTAGTTAGATTTACTGCTAGTAGGAAGGTTAGGTAAATGCACTAGACGTGCGCCCTAGTAGCTAAGGCGATTTTGCCTATAGTATAAGAATACTTCTTCTACTCCCTCTATGCTCTTCCTCCTTAACCTTACTTCTACTTTCTACACCTAAATTAACATTAACAATCTAATTAACTACTATACAGAGTAACCTCGTTATCTACATGCAAATTACCTAGCCCTTAGGTCTATTCCCTTGCTAGAAGCAAATTAAAACTATCTAAATAAGTATAAGTGTTAGTACTAGTAAATATCTTTAGTACTAACTCTCCCTGTAGGCTAACGTTGCTATACCTACTAACGCTAAGCTCTACGCGCTATAGATATAATCTATTTATAGGCTAGATAACCCTACCTTTATTAACAACTTATGCAAGAAGAGCCCTTTCTACAGGGGTATTACTGCTTACCTGTCTAGAGCTTGCATAAATTACCTGCATAGAATATTCCTAGGTATAACCCTAACTAGTTAAGAGATATAGAGTTCCCTAGTAGAAGGATATAATAGCTACTTTGTAACAGACGCGCCCTATCGCGTATTAGTATAGGTAGTAGTAGTAATTAACTTAATAAATAATAGCGTGCGTATAGTAATACTGTGTATACCTTTAGGCTTTAATATAGTTACAACGTAGGATGCAGGCATTATAGGTAGAAGCTTAGCTAAGCAGTATGCATTTGCATATAATGCACTAGTAGAGCAGGCAAAGTTTAAGTATATCTAGACTAAGTGCAGTAATATAGGGGTAGTAAAATATTAAATTCCCTTACATATGCATGTAATAACTATATACTTCCCTACAGTTACCTTTAGATATAGACACAAGAAACCTAGCTTATATTTTAATTTTTACTATCTATATTATAGACGTTTAGCTGTAATAGCTATAAATCTTCCCTGTTTCTGTATTATTAACTTTAAAACCACCTATCTAAATACACACGTTAGTGCTAATATCTTAAAAAGGCTTAATCCTAGTGCTATAGTATTACTCCTTCGCCTCCTCTATAAGGGCGTTATATATAAATGCATATTATTCTGCTAGCGTATCGCCTAGGATTCTGCTATCCTAAGCTGCTATGTAGTTAAGATCTAATAACTTATATAATGCTATATAGTTAAAAGATAGCATATCTATTATATTAACTATAACTACAACTTAGATTATAACGCAATCCTTTGCATTATATAGGACCTTACCCTACAGCATTTTTACTATAGACGCCTAGATATAGCTCCTAAATTTAGTATATCTAATAAACATACTATTATACTTATTAGTATAGGCCCTAGATAGTTAAGCGCGCTGCAACTACGTAAACTTGTATAAGTACTTAGTCGCGTAGTTAATATATATAATTTTATTAGGGTTAGATACTTGCTTTTTAATTATCTTATTATCTTTATTAATATAGCAGAGCTCTTTAGTAGTAGGCATTGCAACCTTGTGCTATACGTAGCATTAGTATTGCCTATATACAGTGTTTACGCTAGGGTAGGAGGAAGCTTATACTTATCTTTGCTACTTAAAGATCGCGCGCAATAGGGAACAAACTACAACAAGCAGCAGGATATACTATAGGCATAATTATAAGGCTGTTTATAGTTAAAGGTTAATTAGTGTTATTAATATAGAGTAGGCGTAGAGGTAAGAGTTAAGGTAGTAATAGTAAGTAAGAGAGGAGCAGCAGTGCGTAATTATAGTTATAGCTAGATTAACAGTGCATAGTAGAGAGATATTAGATCTTATCTTTATATAACTTTCTAGTAGGCTCTATACCGCGCCTATGCACACGTTAATAAGAGGTTTAGTAGGATAGAAGCTTCCCTGCTACGCCTTAGTGTATGCGCTGTAGGAGCATAAGAGTAGATATCTACGCATAGCTAAATAGGAGGAGTTGCAGATATTATAAGATACTTGCAATGTTTTAGCAGCATATATTCTAGTTATCTTTAGTTTTATATTATATATAGCAGGCATAGCTATATATGCTATAACGTAGTACTGTCTAAAGACAGGGTAGTTATATATAGTCTGTATATATAACTACTCTAACATTATAATACGCAGCTATACGTTCTTAGTATTAGCAGCGTTAACTTTCCTTCCTATGTGTGTATAGCACCTTAGTAGACACACATAGAAAAAGACTGTCCTTTTTAGTTCTCTAAAAGAACATGCCTACTTTAGCTATACCTTTATAGGACCTATTCTGCTAACCCTGCTTTCTTAAGCATGCACGCGTAATACTATGTCTTTAAGCTAAAGCTCTCTGCTTAAGAGATGTCTAAATCTATTAGGGGAAAGGATTCCCTTAAGGAAAGCATAGGGGTCTAACTTTAGCATTTAATAAGCTAACCTATGCAGTTTCCTCTTAAATCTTTAGAATATTATGTTATTCTAGTTCCCTCTGCTTAAGGGATATCTAGATCTATTAGGGGAAAGGATTCCCTTAAGGAAAGCATAGGGGTCTAACTTTAGCGTTTAATAGGCTAACCTATGCAGTTATATCTTAAACCTTAAGAGCATTATGTTATTTATATTCTCTCCTGTTAAGGGACTTCTAGACCTATTAGGGCTAAGAGACTAGGTTCCCTTAAAGACAGCATAGCAGTTTTAGCTTTAATATTTAATAGGCTGTAACTAGAGCATAAACATTATGTTATTTATATTTTCTCCCTTTAAGAAATATCTAAGAGGAAGGCATGTAGGTTTTTACTTTAATACTTAATAGGCTAACCTATAGGAGTTTTAGCTTTATTATTTAAGAACATAAATATTATATTTATATGTTTGTGTTTTCTCCTTTAAGGAATATCTAATAGGAAGGTATGTAGGTTTTTACCTTAATATTTAACAAGCTAACCTATAGGAGTTTTATCTATACTGTTTAACAGGCTGCAGCAGTAACATAAATAATAGTTATTTATATTCTATTCTGTTAAAGGATGCCTAAAAGGAAAGCATGTAGGCTTTAGATTTAATAATCTAAAAGGTAAGGCGTATAGAACGCGGACGTGTTTTAGGCGTTCTACATCTATATAGAGAAGGGCGTGTTAGTTCTATATATTAGAGGGTATATGTTTTTAGTATCTGCGCCTTTAAGGGTAGAACATGTATAAGGTGTAGGAGCAATAAGGAGGAGATAGGTAAGGGGTAGGTAGAAGCAACCCTATACGCTGTTCTTAGACCCTACGCACTGCTATTAAGGTCTACTTATATATAGTGCGTCTACTTAGGTTTGTTTACAGGCACGCGTAATTAGATATATAATCTTAGTAAGCAGGGCAGTATATAATTGCGTAGTGTATAAGAGTGCTATTCCTGCCCTTCTACGCTTACACACACATTCTTCTACTTCTGCTTTAATTTCTACGTTAACTTTAACTACTATATCTGTCTTATGCAGCACGCCCTTAGTATACGTTACTAATCCGTCTAAGGTCCCTTACTAGGAGAACATAAATAAGATCTAGCTAAGCGTACTACTACCTTACACGCTTATAGTGTTATCTGCAGTCTACTTACTATTATTTTTCTAGAATAAGATTACTATGCCTACGCACGCTAAGCTGTGTAATCTTAATACTAGCCCTAATAGAGGAGTCTTTATAGATAGTAACGTTAACTGCTTGCGTAAGAGGGACACCTTCTTATTTGCGCAGAGGGCTTGCAAGTCTAGGGCTAGCATAAACCTACTCTATAGTATACTTCTTAGGTTTAACAGGGCTAGGAATAAGGTATAGGCCTCTTTAACTAAGGGTATTATAGGATTATACGCGTGTAATGCGCCTACCTGTGCTCTAATAGTATTAGCAATTATAAAGGATATAAAGGTTACTAGCATCCCTATAGTATTAATTACTACGCTGTCTAGCCTTAAGGTTATTACTTAGTAGGACGCTAGCATCTAGGGTAAGACACTTATTAACAGATACGCGTTTGCCTACAACGCTCTAGTTAATAAGGCTAAGGGTAACACTAGGTAGACTAGATACGTAAGAGAATAACCTAGCCGTTAATACACACTGTATAAAACTATACGCAGTGCCTCTATTAACGCTAATGCTTACGCAAGATAACGCAGAAGGGTAGAGGCTATTTGCCCTAAGTAACTAGAAGGAGATCCTATACTATTATAGAAACAGTTAGGACGTTATAATTACGCAAATAGAGTAATACCTTAGAAGCTAGATTAAGGTCTGTTAGTGTTATTTATTAAGCGTGTTCTAGGTTTAGGGAAGGAGAGCAAACTGCAAAGTTTGCCTGTTTAGTAGTTTAGAATATAGAGTAAGAGATTTATAATAAAAGTTACACTATACAGCAAACGTAGGGTAATTAAATTATGCATTAATGTCTACATACTATACTGCCCTAGCACCCCTCTATCTAGTCTTTTCTAAATTAGTTAAGGGGAAGCTTGCAGCTAAATAACCTTTATCTCTTAACCCCTTAATTAATAATAATAACGTCTAGGTAGATTAGCATAAAAGGGGAGTTATTAGTATCCTTATTATCTAGCGTATAAGGGTGTAAAGCCTTTATCTTTGTTAAGAGGAAGTTTGTTACTAACACGACGTTCTTTCTGCTGCTGCTAACGTTAAAAGCTAGGGCCTACTTATAGATATCGCCCGCTCTAGTAGATTAATTAGCGCAGTTAATAGTAGGATTAGCATGCTTAGGCTAGGTATTAGCTGTTATTAGCACGGGAACGTACTTGCTAGCCTAAAGATTACCGTTGTACGTGTTGTTTAGCAGCTAGCACATAACCTCTAGGCGCAACTAATAATATTAGTAGATAAGCGTTAACTACAGCTTATCTCTGCTAGCAGTAGTTCTAATTATAATAGTGTCCTGCTTATTCTACTAAACTATCTTTAATCGCTAGGCCTTATCTTTAATAGTAAAATTATACTTAGCAAAGAACTTAAGGCTGTCTTAGAGTTCTATTAGGGGTAGTAGTAGGAGAGGCTAAGTAGGGGTGTTAATAGTTACGGCGTTATAGGTAAGCAGTGTAGTAATCTGTAGTAGATAGTTAGCCTGTAAGATGCAAATGTTGCCTAGGGGACATACGCGACTAAAGTCAACCTATTACGCGAGACATTCCTTGCTAAGTAGAATATTACTAATAGAGCGCTTAAATAGGTAGTAGCAGAGGGGTTAAGGAGTAATGTTAGCTATAGTATATTAGAGGTAGTTAAAAGGCTGTTAGTTGCGCGCGTTAGTCCTCCTTTCTAAGAGGTTATTTAGCTAGGTTATAACAGGGTAGAGGGAGTCTTGCCTAGGTATGTGTAATATGCTGTTATAGTGTTAGTACTAGGTTATTTGCTTTGCAACGCTGCTCTCTTACCTATGTAACAGTTAACTGTAATATTATAATAGTAATTATATAATACGCAAAGGTAGTAGGTAATATAGCAGGCAAGGAAGGTAGTAGATAATATAGCAGACGAGGTAATAGATAAGGTAGTAGATAAGGTTGTAGGCGAGGTTGTAATTGTAAGTCAGATAAAGTTTAAGTAGTAGTAGTAGAGGTAGTAGAGGTAGTAGAGATAAGGTAAGTTTAATTGCGAGAACACTATTTATATCCTTAGCGCGTGCAATTTAGATCCTAACTGTCTGCTAAGATTGCGCTGCTAAGGTCCCGCTAGACTTGCGCGTAACCTATAGAGGTGCCTAGTTAATTATTAGCCTTATAAGATGTCCCCCTCTATAAGTCGCCTCTTATATTTTGCGCTGTTTATTACTGCTCTAGTTTACCTATATGCTTACTGTAGTTTATTTAGGTGCTTTTTATATACGCGCTGTGCGCCTTTTATACTATAGCGCTTTTTATACTTTTAGTATTATGCTGTTGCTTTTGCTACTATAAGTAAGTAGCAAAGTTAAACTAAAGGAAGTTTGCGTAGATCTAGCAACCTAGGACGAAGAAAGTTAGATAGTGTAGTAATATTAAATAGACAGGACAAAGTTAGTAAATAAATGTTAGCTAGAAGGCTAAAGTTCCCCGCTTAAAGAAGACGAAATTAGCTAAGTTAAATAGAACAAAGTTAACTTCTTAGGACAAAATTAACTAGGTTGCTGTAGACAGAGTTAACTACTTATGCAGGCTAGGTTAAGCGCAAGGAGATTAGCTAGTGCAAATTAGCAGAATTAACTCCTCTAGGCATATTTAACTAGGTCTTATGCAATAAAATTAGCTAGGTTAAGTGCTACGAAATTAACTTCTTTAGACAAAACTAATTAAGTTAATTTAAGCGCAATTAACTGCAGTCTCTTAGGCAGAGTTAACCTAGTTACTTTAGACAGATTTGACTTTGCTAGATTTGCAGAATTAACGCTGTTGTTTTAGACAAAATTAACCTAACGGTATACGACAAAATTAACTTAGCTAGGCAAATTTAATTAAGTTAATTGCGATAAAATTAACTAGGTGGCATGCGATAAAATTAACTTCTATAAGTTAGTTAGTTTAACGTAGTCCCTAGGACAAAATTAACATAGTTAGCTTAGACAAATTTAACTTTAGCAAACAGAATTAACTAAGTCGCATGCGACGAAATTAACTTTAAGAGGCACATTTAACCTAGTTGTCTGCAACAAATTTAACCTCTAAAAGCAAATTTAGTTAGGTTTACAGCACAAAATTAACCCCGTTGCCTACGCAAAATTAACCTGTTACTAGCGCAAAATTAACCCGTTGCTAGCACAAAATTAACCCGTTGCCAGCACAAAATCAACCTAGTGCCAGTAATAAAATTAACCCGTTGCCTGCAACAAAATTAACCCTATTACCTGCGATAAAATTAACCTCTAGAAACAATTTAGTAGGGGTACTAGAACAAAATTAACTGCTAAAAACAAATTTAGTACAGTTACTAGAACAAAATTGACTTCTAGAACTAAATCTAGTAGGATTACTAGAACAAAATTAACCTGCTAGAAACAAAATTAACCTTGTAGCCAAAACAAAATCAACATTTAAGGCCGAAATTAACCAGAAGGTAGGGATGAAATCAACTAAAAAAAACCCGTGCACGGGCTAGAAAATAGATGAAATCAACCCGATTTCAACTATCCTATATATAATAGAGTATAGAATTAGGTAGAGGCGTAGATAGCTTATTAATAGGTATAGGTAAAACCTACCCTACTGTAAGCTATGTAATACTTAAATACTAGATTATTTGCCTATAGTAAGCTGTAAAGCTTTCTAGAGAGAAAGGTCTTAAGGGTAAATACTACCCTAAGGACTATAATATAGAGAATAACCTATATCTATTATAGGCGTTAGCCTTACTACTATATTCTTATTCTTAAACTAGCTTTATATACCCTTTAAAAGTAAAGATGCAGAGTAGACCTGCCTTTATATGCGTACTTGCCTAGACTAGAGGAGAGTAGGTAAAATGCCTTAAAGACCTTCTTACTAATATACTAATCCTAATAGACGCCTTTATACTATTATAGATCTAGGTAGACTATAATAATACGCTGTTAATTATAAAGAAATAAGCATTAAGGGGTCCTATATAAGAATAGAAAGAATAGGTAGTTAAAGTTACTAAACTTAATAAAGGTAAACTTGAGTACTAGTATAGTATAGGCCCTAAGTGCTTCTAATATTACAAGCACGTAGTTATACGTAAGATACTACTAGATAACTAACAGCTATTCTATAGATAGCTAGATTTTAGGGCAGTAATTACTTAATAGAAAGTATAAAAAGATAAGGATAGTAAACTAGCACTACTAATACTAATATATAGCTATGCTTAAACTTACAGAGTAGGCCTTATAAAGGCGCCCCTATTAGATATAACATACTAATATATAGGCTATACTATAAAATAGTATATTATACTTATAACGCCCTAAGTTATAGCTAACTATATTACTAGCTATATCTACTACATATAAGCTACTGCGCTAAGGAAGAAATTTCTAAAGCAGGCTAGCTTAGGCTGCGTCCTAGACTGTTTACTATTTATATAGGATAAGGCCTATAATTACTAGAATAAGAGTATAACTCTAAGGACTATAGCTAGTCTATAAGACTATAAATAATCTATATCTACTTACTTTTATTACTAGATACTAAGTAGCATAATCTGTAAAAATAGCCTAGCTACTCTAGCTAACTATATTAGACTTCTACTCTCTAGGGCGCCCTAGGCTAATAGGTATAAAGTAGTTAAAGGAGATGTAGTCCCTAATAAGGAGACGTAAACTAAGTACCTCTAATTTCTATTTATATAGGCACACAAAGCCCTAGAGGTAGAGGATAACCTAAAGGTACTTAGACCTTATATAAAATTCCTCTAAGACTATTAGTTAACCCTGTCTACTCTTACTAAAAGCTAGACTCTAGATATAATTATACGTACGCCTGCGTTTAGGATATTTACGCAGACCTTAGTAGAAATTATTAAGGTATTTATTATTAAGAGGGACTAGGACACCCTACGCCTAGATAGAAAGCCCTTACTAGAAACTGTAAATATTACTATTAACAAAGATACTATAGCACTTTAATATAGTAATAATAACGCTAACTTTCTAATAAGGCTAATAATAGACCTTAATAAGGAGTAAGATATATAATACTGCAACGCAGTAACAAAGTAGAAGCGTAACCTAGGGAATAAGCTAAAGCCTAAAAGAAGAGAATACTTAGCTTTCTCTAGGTATTATAATATTATACTAGTAAGCACTACGCCTAGTCTAGTGTAATAGCTAGCGCATAATAAGAAATATAATAGCCTCTGCGTAGATAATATTAGGATATAGTTAGATAATCTAGCTACTTTACTACTATATAAGGACTTTAATAAGATTATTAAAGGTAATAAGAAGTAGGCAGAGCTTATAAGATACGTTACCTGCCTAGAGTTAACTAATAAGATAGGTAAGTAATTAGATAGTATAAGGAATAAATATATAATAGGTATACGCCTACTAGTAATTAGGCACCTATACGTAATTATAAGTTTACATTAACACATATTAAGTATATATAGTATACAGCCTAGCTAATAATAGTAGGGACTAGTAAAGTATTTTAGCAAGAGTTATTATAAGACTAAAGACAAGGCAGTAATTAAAAACTAAACAGTAATAACTATCTATGCTAGGATAAGCTAATAGATACGTATATAGTATATTAACGTCTTTAATATATTAGTATTAAAGACTTAATACTTTATATACACTGTTAACGTATTAGTAGAGGGCGTAAACATAACTAGCGTAAATTACGTTATTATAGTTAACACACACCTGCAGTTTAATAAACTTAAATAGTTTAAGGCACGTCTAAACTAATTTAGCTAGCTTAAACTAACTATTTATATATAATAGTACTAGAATACGCGCTTCCTAGTAGACGTTAATACTATATACTACTAGAAAAACAAAAAGCTTATTAATAATAACGTATTATTAAGGTTATAGGCTAATAGTAAGGTATCCTTAATAGTACTAGGTAATAGTAACGTAGAGATAGATAATAGTAGTAATATGCTAGAGGATAAGAATAACTACGTATTTAATGCGCTGTATAATATTTAGTAAGTATAGGGGGTGCCTTAACTTATAGTAATATATCTTAGAACTTAGATATAATAATAGTATATACTAAATAGTATCTTAAAATATATAGATAATATACGTAATTAGAGTAACTATAAGCTTAAGTAGATATACGCTAGAATCTACGCAGGCACAGCGTAATATATACATAGCACTATATTAACTAGAAGTCTTTTTAACTATATAATACGTATTTATATATATAAGGATATATATAGTAAATTATAGTAAGGTAGACTCTTATATAACCTAACTTAAACTAGCGTATATATAGGCATATTACCTAACGCATCCTTATAGTAAGTAGGTAGAATAAATATAGTAAATTATAGTAAGGAAGGCTATTACGTAACCTAACTTAAACTAGCGTATATATAGGTATATTACCTAACGCATCTTTATAGTAGGTAGATAGGATATATATAGTAAATTATAGTAAGGTAGACCCTTATATAACCTAACTTAAACTAGCGTATATATAGGTTGCCTAACGCATCCTTATAGTAGGTAGATAGGGTAAACATAGTAAATTATAGTAAGGAAGGCTATTATATAACCTAACTTAAACTAGCGTATATATAGATATATTACCTAATACATCCTTATAGTAGGTAGATAGAATAAATATAGTAAATTATAGTAAGGATAGCTCTTATATAACCTAACTTAAACTAGCGTATATATAGGTATATTACCTAACGCATTCTTATAGTAGATAGATAGAATAAATATAGTAAATTATAGTAAGGATAGCCCTTACGCAACCTAACTTAAACTAGCGTATATATAGGTATATTACCTAACGCATCCTTATAGTAGGTAGACAGGATAAATATAGTAAATTATAGTAAGGATAGCCCTTGCGTAACCTAACTTAAACTAGCGTATATATAGGTTACCTAACGCATCCTTATAGTAGGTAGATAGGATAAATATAGTAAATTATAGTAAGAATAGCCCTTACGTAACCTAACTTAAACTAGCGTATATATAGGCACTTTAGCTCTAACGTGCGTATATGTGTTCTTACTAATAAATTATTATAGCGTAATACTACGTAGCTAAAAGCGCTAAAGTAAGCCTTACTATACCTAAACTACTATTAATAACGCGTATATAGAAGGGTATATCTAATAGTAGGTGTAATATAACTAGCTTATCTACTACTAGTAACCCTACGCGTTAAATATATAAGAATATATATAATAATATCTTATAAGCTATAACTATAAATAGTAATAGGGATATAAATAATATACTAGATATAATAAATATAATATAACATAACCTATAATACTAGAGGGAGATATACTAGCTAACAGAGTAACGTTATATACTACTAGAGAAAATAGAAGCATCTATCTATATTATAGCCTAATTTACCTACCTCTATAAACCTATATTACGTACTATAAAACTAACATAAAGTACGTTAACCTATAGGGGCTAGCTAATGCTGTAACACCCTAGCTAAATGCATAACTATATATAACGCTAGAACGCACACTTACCTAGAATATAATAGTTACTAAGAGGGTAACTAGCTAGAGAGGTAAGATAAGTTACTATATTATTACTATAAAACTGCTATAGGAAGGGTAATTAGAGTAGGCACTTATTAAACTTATAGTAGTATTAGTATTAGGGTATAATATAAATATAAATCCCTAGGGTATTATATAATAGAGATTAATAGATATAGAGAGGTATATATAGGATATATATAGGCCTATTAGTATAGCAGTATCTACTACCTATTACCTAACTATAGTTAACTACTATTACTAATACCTGTTTATGCTACTCCTAATTATAGACGTCGCAATAGTATTAATATAGAGGAGTAACAGGTAATCTAATAGTATTATAAAAAGAACCTACTATTAAAACTAAAGGCGCTTACTAAGTAGGCGTCTACTTAGTTCTGCTGCTGTATATCCTAATTAACTATATCTAACAGTCTTAGTATAAATTACGCTAGCGTAAGTAATAATAACTTCTACCTAAGTATCTATTAGGTTAAGTATATAGGTAACCCTAAGTAGCTAGAGCTTAAGGCTGCGTTATTTAAGTAGTATATGTAGTTACAGTTAATAAGGTACCCTATTATAAGTAAGTAAAGGGCGTATAAAGGAGCGTAAATTAACCTATTTAAGTACTAAGTAGTTAAACGTAGAATATATAATATAAGAGACTATAAAAATACTATAGTAAAGGCTCCTAAGCTGCGCTAGCAAGCTAATGCCTAGGTTTTTAAGTAGATATATATAATATTATCAGAAGCGCAACATAATATAGAAGGTAAGGTAATATAGTAAGGCTCTATTAGCGCTAATATAGGCAGATAAGGTAGAGGATAGGATAAGTAAGCTAAGGGAAAAGACTTAAAGCTATACGCATTAAGATTACTATAATATAGATAAGGCTACGCTGTTCTATAGGCTAACGCCTAAATAGACTCTTATAATAGGAGCTAAACTAAAAAAGAGAGAGGAAATAAAACTTACTATAACTCTCTATTACAACGCTAATAGCAGTAATAAGTTAAACCTCTAGTTTATTAGTAAGGTAAAGAGCCCTTACGCTCTTAGTAGTAAAGATAACCTAGTAATTACTAATTTACCCTGCGTATACTATAGTAATAGAAAGGCATAGATAACTTATATAATAATAGTAGAATAGTTACGCTAGTTTAATGCAAAGATAGCTAGGAGAAGGGTCTTATTACTCCTAGATAGCTTCTCTGCGCATAAGAAAACAGTATAGTTATTATTAGAGAAGTAAGAAGGGCTGTAGAATACAGCATAAGTAAGTAAAGAGTAAAGCGTTAATAGAACCTAGGATAATCTTAATACCCTAGCACGTAATAGCTTTATAGTATTATTTCTTACCTTTATAATCTAAGGTTTCTTTATTAGATACTACATAATTCCTATACGCTAACTAGCATATAAGGTTAAGTTCTTCCTTCTAGATAACCCCCCTTTCTACTAGCCCTACACTAATAGCATTACTATAAATTAGAAGCTCCTTTACTAGTAATACTAGCTAGAGTTTATAGTGCGTCTGTTACTCCTTAACTAGGATCCTATTTATAAGATAAATATCTACTACGCTCTCTACTAGGGCTACTAAGCCTAGAAAGATAACCTATAGAAGTAAAGCATATATAATTATTAGACCTATAGTACTATCTTCTAGGAATACTTTAGTCCTTAGCCTAAAGGTCTTAATTACAGCTATATTAAGTCCCTTACTATAGCGCTACAGAATATAGGCGTTATCTGCCTAGCTAAAAATCTTACTTAGTTTATTAACCTAACTAATAAGGAGGTAATAGACGTAGACCTAGCTAACCTTATTAAGCATATTATTACGCTGTTTACCCCTAAGGATTTAGCTAGGGCGCTCCTACTTATACCTTTGTACTAGCAGGTAATATTAGTACTAGAGACCCTAATATAGTATAAATGCTCTTAGAAGAAGACTGTGTATAAGAACTACGTTAAGCCCCTAGAAGGCTACTTAAGCTAGGTATTACGCAGGGTAACTAAGGATACTCTATCTAGTATAAGGCAGACTCTAATTTACTACTACTTTAATTAAAGCTATAGACGCTACGCATCTTATAATATTTTAAGGCGTTTAGAAGAAAGCCTATATATAACGCGCCTACGCATATAATACTACTAAACCTATAATATACTCTAATAGGAAACCTATAGAGTTAGATAACTATTATGCATTATAGTCTAGTCTAGATATAAACTATACTATATAATAATAATAATACTAACCTTATAGTAAATTACCCTACTAAGTATAATATGCTATATTAACATATGCTTAACCTAAATATAGGGTCTATAAGGTTTTACTATAGGAGTAAGGTAGAATAAGGCTATTTATAGTAACTTATAGTTATTTAGTATTACTTTTAGTACTAGTATATAACGCTGCTGTATATAGCAGACTATATACTTAGACTAAAATTAGAGTCTATAAATATATACTCTAAGAGAAGGGTAGGCTAGGGTAAGCTCTTATAGTAACTTATAGTAATCTATAGTTACATCTAACGCTAGCATCTAATATAATACTACTAGAAGTAGACTATATATCTATATAGAAGATAGAGTCTATAAATATATACTCTAAGAGAAACGTAGGATAGGGTAAGCTCCTATAGTAATCTATAGTAATTTACAGCTACCTATAACGCCTGCATATAATAAGGATACTTAGGTTATCTAACCTAGATACAGTATCTTAATAATACCCTATTTAATATACTAGTTAAATATATTAGATATATGCAGTATACTACTTAGGCCTAATAACTCTAGGCCTAATTAATGCTACCTTAATTATACTACCTATAAACACTAGACGTAGCTTATATACTTACTTACTAGTAGGCTAAAAGGAATACTATTCTTCTAGCTAAGCGTGTCTACGTAATTAGTATATATAGTAACTAACTAACACCTAGATTTATAGTAGATGCGGTTCTATTCTAAGTCTACGCACATAAGAAACACTTAGCTGCTATCTCTATAGGGCGGACGCAACTATACTATATAAATATTACTATAACTTATTATAGATATACTACTATAAGAAAGTAGAAAGCCTAGTAAATATAGATATTATAGTAGCTATTACACCTATATAAGGCGCAGATGCAAGGATAATAATATACATAGCTACCTAACTATAAGCGTAAAAAGTGCTAGGCAGCCTAGCTACGTTACGCTATAGAGAGGTAGAGAGCGTTAAAGGATATAAGACGTAAAAGTCTATTATAGGCATAAGATAGATAAGATAAAGTTAAGCCTAAACTAGTATAATTACCTATAATGCGCTATAGATAAGTACGTAGTAGTTATATATATACTAGTAAATATACTTATCTATATAGCGCGTGTTTATAGTAACCTATAATAAACACGCATAATATAACGTATAACTTAGTAAAAGAGAGTTAAATATATAGCGCAGATAGGTAGAAGCTAGTAGCCTAAATTAGACTAGCGTATACTTATTACTAATATTTAGTTACGTCTTTCTCTCTAAGATCTATCTAATAATAATATAAATAACTAACTACTCTATTACTACTTAAAGCTTTATATTCTACCCTAATACTCCTAGCCTTACCCCTGTTACAAGCGCGCTAACTATAATTATAATAACTATAATTACCTTAATACTACTACTAGTAGTAATACACCTAACGTTAACAGCGCTAGCTGTAATAGTAGTACTAATAGTTCTAACTATAAGAATATTACCTATAAACCTGCTAGCCTTAATAATGCTAAGGTAAAAGTCTAGCAGGTATAGAACGTACTATCTTACTTATATAATAGAGGACGCCTATATAGCAGATAAATATATAATAGATAATAACATGCTTAGCCTAATTAATATAGCTAGTTAGGATACTAAGGGTCTCTATAAGAATAACGCTTACTTCTATAATAGACCTAGAGATAATAATACTACTATAAAGCTTAGATAGAATTTTACTAGCATAAGCTTTAAACTTAGCCCTAATATTATAAACTCTAGGCGCGCTAAACTAACGTTACCTGTAAAGTAAGGGCAAAGCATAGATTTACTTATAGAGTATAAAAAGAAGGAATTACTATTTAAAAGGGCACGCCTAACTAAAGAGATAGAGTACATAACTAGGGCTATAGACTTTTAGTTAGAGTATATAAGGGTAGTAGTATATAGCTATAATAACTCCTTAAAGCTACTATTTTATCTAGACTTATTAAGTGCTATAACGTGCGAGAGGGATATAGGCCTAGTAGATAAGCTTAAGCATATAATAGGTAAAATTACGCAGGATAGCCTAGATATTAGAGCCCTTAAGACTACTATTACTAGGAACCTTATTAGCTATAAGATACTATTAGCAGGGAAGTACTACTATATATAGAGCTGCGCTAAATACCTAGTAGTCCCTATAATTACGTATAGGTTACTAGCAGACGCAGTCTATATTATTATAGAGAAACGCAATCCTATCTAGAACCTTATAGTTATAGAGGATAACGTTAACTAGTTAGATAACAGACTAAAAGCTGCAGTAGTAGAGATCTAAATAAATACGTAAACGTACCTAGCCGCTAGTTTGCGAGAGTTAGTAGTACCTATAGAGGTATATAGGTTACTAGTAGATATAGCCTATATTATAATAACAGACCTATATATAATATAGTAGTTACTAAGAAATTAATTAACTAAAAAGGTAAGACTTATTATAGTATTACTATTATAAACTAGGCTAACGTAATGCGTATAGATAATAGTTTATAAGCCCTAGCAGACGTAATTAGAATAAGCACCTAAACGTATAGTAGTATTAGATTTAGAGTCTATAGGAAGGGTAGATAATAATAATAATAATAATGTAAATATAGAGGGTACGCGCTAGATAAGACCCTGTAATAATAGGCATACATAATAGCAACTAGTTATTAAATAAATAGAAGTAAACTCTCTATAGTATAAGATAATAGTACTTAGTTTTATAACTATACTATATAGTATAACGCTGTAAGATAGATACTATACAGCATAATAAAAGGTACCTACGTATAATATCTAGAATTCCTTATAGTAATGCATAGTAATAGACTCTTTAGTAGTAGTAGTATGCGCGTATAGTTAGTAGTAGTGCCTATAGCAGGAATTCCTTATAGTAATGCATAGTAATAGACTCTTTAGTAGTAGTAGCACGCGCGTATAGTTAGTAGTAGTGCCTATAGCAGGAATTCCTTATAGTAATACATAGTAATAGACTCTTTAGTAGTAGTAGCATGCGCGTATAGTTAGTAGTAGTGCCTATAGTAGTAATTCCTTATAGTAATGCATAGTAATAGACTTATTAGCGCTAATAGCATATGCGTATAGTTAGTAGTAGTACCTATAGTAGTAATTTCTTATAATAAATTATAGTAATAGACGCGTTAGCAGCAGGGGCAGGTAGGTAGGAGTAATATTAGTGCTAGTAGTAGAGAAATATTACTATAATACATAATAATAGACGCGTTAGCAGCAGAGGCAGGTAAGGTAGTTAACGTTAGTGCTAGTAGTAGAGAAATATTACTGTAATACATAATAATAGACGCGTTAGCAGCAGGGGCAGGCAGATAGAAATAATATTAGTACTATTACTAGTAACTTCTTACTATAATACACAATAATAGACGCGTTAGCAGTAAAGGCAGGTAGGTAGGAGTAATATTAGTACTATTACTAGTAATTTTTTACTATAATATATAATAATAGACGCGTTAGCAGCAGGGGCAGGTAAGGTAGTTAACGTTAGTACTAGTAGCAGAGAAATATTACTATAATACATAATAATAGACGCGTTAGCAGCAGGGGCAGGTAAGGTAGTTAACGTTAGTGCTAGTAGTAGAGAAATATTACTATAATCTATAGTAATAGATACATTAGTAGCAGAGGTAAGTAGGTGTAATTAATGTTAGTGCTAGTAGTAGTAATTTCTTACTATAATCTATAGTAATAGACGCGTTAGCAGTAGGGGCAGGTAGGTATAGTTAATGTTAGTGCTAGTAGCAGTAATTTCTTACTATAATCTATAATAATAGACGCATTAGCAGCAGGGGCGGTTAGAGTACTAGGTAGGTAAGAGAATTATAAAACGTCTTCTACCCTAGGCGCTATAGGCGCTATTAGCGCCCTAGGCACGACTTAGCTACAACCTAGGCATAACATAGGTATAGAGCTTATAAAACCTCTCCTAATAAATAGACTTATTAGTAGTAGTAGCATACGCGTATAGTAAGTAGTAGTACCTATAGTAGTAATTCCTTATAGTAATATATAATAATAGACTTATTAGCGCTAATAGCATATGCGTATAGTTAGTAGTAGTACCTATAGTAGTAATTTCTTATAATAAATTATAGTAATAAACGCGTTAGTAGCAGAGGTAGGTAGGTAGAGGTAATATTAGTGCTAGTAGCAGAGAAATATTACTATAATACACAAGGATAGACGCGTTAGCAGCAGAGGTAGGTAAGATAATTAACGTTAGTACTAGTAGTAGAGAAGTATTACTATAATATATAATAATAGACGCGTTAGTAGTAAAGGTAGGTAGGTAGAAGTAATATTAGTACTATTACTAGTAACCTCTTACTATAATATATAATAATAGACGCATTAGTAGCAGGGGCAGGTAAGGTAGTTAATATTAGTGCTAGTAGTATAGAAATATTACTATAATCTATAGTAATAAACGCGTTAGTAGTAAGGGTAGGTAGGTATAGTTAATATTAGTACTAGTAGTAGTAATTTCTTACTATAATCTATAGTAATAGACGCGTTAGTAATAGGGGTAGGTAGGTATAGTTAATATTAGTGCTAGTAGAAGTAATTTCTTACTAGAATCTATAGTAATAGACGCGTTAGTAGTAAGAGCAGGTAAGTATAGTTAATATTAGTACTAATAGTAGTAATTTCTTACTATAATCTATAGTAATAGACGCGTTAGTAGTAGGGGTAGGTAGGTATAGTTAATATTAGTGCTAGTAGTAGTAATTTCTTACTATAATATATAATAATAGACGCATTAGTAGTAGGGGCAGCTAGGGTACTAGGTAGGTAAGAGAATTATAAAACGTCTTCTACCTTAGGCGCTATAGGCGCTATTAGCGCCCTAGGCATAACTTAGCTATAACCTAGGTATAATATAGGTATAAAGCTTATAAAACTTCTCCTAATAAAATTACTAGTAAGCTAAGCTTATACTAATTTAGATATATATACGTAATTCTACGTAACCTAAGGTCTATATAATCTATCTATACCCTTTCTAGGTCTCTATAACCTTAGGGGCCTTATAAGAGATTCTTATAATTAGCTCTAAATAGCTATACCTTACTTACTAAGAGGATACTACTACTACTAAGAGTACGTAAAGCCTAGTTCTAGAATCTAGAAATTAGTAAAGAAGATATAAGAGGCTTACTAGACTTAAATAACTATACTCCTTAAATAACTATACTCCTTTTAAATAAGTACTACTATTATCTAGGGAGCTAGTAGCTAGATAGGTTATAATTATAGAATTATTTAGACGCGTCTAAAGAGCTAGAGAACTAGTAAAAGAAATAATTAAAGCCTTAGAGATACTATTATTAGGAGTAGTAGAGGTTAGAAATAAGGATAAAAGAGCGTCTTAAGCTTTATATAGAGTTTTCTTAGTATTAAGGATAGCTAATTATTACTAAAGTAGCTTAATCTATTCTTAAGGTATTAGCTTTACTACTAGAGTAGCTAGAGAGGAAGTTAGACAAGCTAAGGAAGTATTAGTAACCTTAGGAGCCTTAGGCTTAGTAGTAGTATCTTAGGCAGGAGCTATAGGCTCTGCCTAAGAAAGCGTAAGAAAAAGGAGCTAGTACTATTAGTAGCTTTATTAGCTATATAGTACTTATATATTTTAGTAGATTAATTATATTTTAGCTATATAAGTTAGTAAGGTAGATTTAATAAAGTAAAAGATACTTAGAATACTTATACTTTAGGAGCTATAATATAAGTATAAGTATAGGTATAAGGTTATATTAGAGCGTATAAGGGTATTTAGAAGTATATAAAGTAGTAAAGAAAAAAAGGTTATAAAAGTAAAAAAAAAGATTAATTTCTTTTCTTTATTTATTATTTATTTACTTATATATAGAATATAATTAGATAGAGTACGTAACTAATATTACTAAGTAAAAATTACTAAGCTTAATATTATAAGATTAGTTAATGCCTTTATATAGAGAAGTTAAGATCTAATCTTAACCTCTTTAGAAGGTATATTACGTATAGTACTTACCTAATCTACGCGTTACTCTAGGTAAGCTTAATAGCTTACTAAGATTAGGTAATTATCTAAAGCTTACCTAATAGTTTATAATCCTATAGATCTTTAGATAGACGTTTTTTTACTCTAATAGAGTAGTATATAATCTTATTTATTATATAGTATTAGATAGTTACTAATTAATACTCTTTTATAACTTAATTATATAAACGTCCTTTCCTAGCTTACTTCTACCTCTATAATTCTCTAGCAAGATCTTGTATATTATTTAATAGATCGTTTAATAGAGTAGGACATAGGTTATATCTAATAGTATTAGATACTATTAGACCTTTACAACTCTATAAGAAAGGGTAAGGACAATCTAATTAATTAATAGTAAGGTAGTAATTAAGATTAAGCTAGTCCTAGTTGCTAATATACAAGCTATAGCTATGCTAATATAACTACTAAATAACTAACCTGTTAATTATACGTTATAAGCTTGTATCTATAGGAAACGTAGATAGTATTAGAAAGAACTTGTTTCCTAGTATAATAAGGCCTAGAATCCCTGCAGCTTTAACTAGTCAGATATAACGACTTGCTATGTTATCTACTCCGCCTTCCTAGCTAGTAGCTTCCTAGTAATTAGGATTGTAAATCGCCTATATATCCTGTTCTAGGTTACTAAGCGCAAAGTAGTTAAACGTTATACTACTACTATCGTGTATTAAATTGATTTATTAAGCTAATAGGGTTTTAAACATGCAAACGAATGTTCCTAGTAAAAGCAGAATCCTATAACAATTATCGCATTAGAGTATTATATTCCTGGGTGCTCCTAGCCTAATCCAAATCCAATTCGCGCCGTTGTACAAAGGCACGCTAGGACTACTACCGCTATAAGTAGTAAAAGCCAACCTATTAAGGTATAACAAGCGCTTGATAATTAAGCCTTAGATTTATCTTCTTTATATGCAATGTTCCAAACTCGCTTCTAACAATGTTCATCCGTTCAGGATGGAGTTATTTATCATGCCACATCTTTCACATCTACTTTTAAATAACGTAGAAGTCATATCTCAAGCATCCCGCATCAATCGAACCACCAGCACCCCCATTGTTGCCTGTTTGATCGAGAACGATTAGTAAATGTCGTATCGGCTTGATTCTATCTTGAGCGTGGTTGACTTACAGTCGTAGTAGTTGTCACGCAAGAGGTTGCCACAGGAGACGCCCTGATCACCCTCCATCGGAAGCTCTACACTCTGCTCAGTGGTCACGGAGCACCCGTCGATCCATGAGATCTTGTATTGCTGGTGGTAGTCGGCGCCGAAGCCGATGGGGTGCCACTTTATGTCCTTGTCGCCTGCCTGCATCTTCTTTCCCGGCTCCCGGCGACATCCTAATGAAGACCATTGATCTACATAACTCGAACGCACGTCGTAGTGCTTGTGTGCGTGGTGGCAGACGCGTGAGCTCAGCGTGGGCTTGGGCGGCGCCTTTGGAGGCGCCTCGACGTGCCATGAGAAGGTACCGCAGCCGACGTCGATGACTGCGTCGACGAACATGCGGTCTCCTGCCGATCCGTGGTTGTTGCCGCCTGGAAATTAGACTGTCAGCAACGTCTCAGGGAGACTTGTAGCGCTGGACACGCGGTTGGTGGTCTTGACTCACATTGACTACGCACAAGCGCCCGCCATGCGTTCTTGCAGAGATCCTCTTTGGGCAGCAAGCAATTGCCTTCCTCGTGCTTGTAGGACAAGAGGAACTTGTAGTCCTTGTAGTAGTCGGATTTCTCGGGTGGCGACCTCCTCTGCAGTGCACGCCTTGCAACCCCTCCCTCACCTTTAACCGTCTTCAACAATGGCATCTTATTGCCGTCAATGTCGTAAGCGGTCGATCCAAAATTACTATTCAGGTCCTTCATCACCTCTTCACAGAACCCATTGGCGGTCTTGTCCACGAGGAACTTGCTAGAAACAGGGGAGATGTCCCCTGGGCATGAGATGTTGGGTTCCTCGGGTTCCTTAGGCAGCTTGTCAAGCTCACTGATTGCGTCCAAGACGGCTTGATGGAGATTGGCATCAGAGACGGTAATGCGGTCCACGGTTTTCGGGTTGCACAAGCAGCCTTTTGTCGAACCCTTTTTTTTTCTCTTGGTTAGTGGCTGTCCTTTTCTGTACGTGGCACTGGTAGACTTACTTCTGAACAGGCCCAGTCAACCACGTTCGTGGCCTGGGCGCCCTCAACCTTGACACTGGTTGGTTTGCACTTACCGCAACTGGGCTAGAAGGTGGCATGGTCAGTTGTTCATGTCCGATATAATATATTCAGTGCTTTGAAGGGCTTTCAGTACTTACTGGTGACACAGTCGGTGCTGGGCAGCTGGAGGAGGAGGAGGTCGGGGTGCTCGTCGGGGTGCTCGTTGGGCTGCTCGTCTTCGTTTTGCTCTTGGTGATCTTGTGGATGCTCTCTTTTGGCACCTTGTTGGCGTTGGAAAGAGGCTTTCCGTCCTTGAGAGTAGCCCAGAGAATAGCCAGCAAGGACCCAGCCGTCACTGTTGATCCGCCCCATACGGCAATAGCGGCCTCTGCTTCACTGCCCATGAGACCCGCGGCGATGGCAGCGGCCTCTTCCTCGGATGAGAATACGATAGTCTCAACAGTCTCAGCAGCGGCATCACCTTCAGCGCCCTCAGCCCCCTCGAAGAAACCCTCCTCGTCATCAGAGTAGTAGCCCTCGTCCTCGTGCACCGCGTGGTGACCACCATCACCCTCCCATCCTGGGTCTGAGGCTGGGTCATCGCCGCCGTACCCTTCGTCGATCTCATCAAAGACTTGGTCAGTCAGGGGACGGGCGAAGCTGCCCTGGAGCTCCTCGTCAGCGCCCACGCGCTGCACAAAGTCTGCCAGACCACAGGTCGATCCTCCACGCTTGCCATTGCGCATCTTCCTCTTGCGCTTGGCGGCACAGGGCGTCACCTGCTTTGCGATTGCCTCGAGCTTTGCCTTGACGGCAGGGCCCAGCAGAATGTTCAGGTCCCCATTCTCATTTTTGATTGCGCTGACTCCTTTAGTAATGGTTGCGACAGCTGTCTCGCCACCTTTCTTCGTGGTGGTGGTGGTGGAGACGGCGATGTTATTAGGATCTGATCCAATCCACTGTGGGAAATACAGGTTAGACATGCCACCCTCCTACATTGCTGATGTCTGTCAACTCACTTTAGTGGTGCTGCCCTCCAAAGTGAGGAAGCTGGTATGCCCCTTAATATTCGCAATCCTACATGCTCATGTTAGTATGATGGTCTCAGGGACAGTGGATTCGCCCAGATATACGACATACGTAGGTTCGGGCCCTGGAGGGTTGATTCCAATCTGCCCAGATTCAGTGGGCACGACTGCGGCGATTTTGACGCTGAATTGAACCAGTCAGTGATTGTGATTCGACGGGGCCTATGTCAAGATGGCACTTACTCGTTGGCGTCCTGTCTGACCGCGATGTTGATGTTGTGAACAACAGTAACAAAAGGTACAGAGTTGAGAGCTGCAGCAGCTTGAATTATCAAGCCGCAAGCAGCAACAACCTTGGAACAGCCTTTCATAATCGAGTACACAGGGTTGATAGGGTAGATACTGGAAGTGTACAGGAAAGCACGTAAGAGATAAAAGTAGTGTACTTTGGTAATACAAAGACAAGGTGTTTGTGTAATCGTCTTGAAAATCTGGTTGATGGAGATGAGAGATATCACTATCAAGTCCTGGGAACACGCTTCTCTTTATAGCCGCAGCGAGGCCAAAGTCTTTACCATGGTGAGGGCAGAACCAATGTTATCATGAGCCCTAGAGGTGTGAATTGGAGGGTGGTCGTAGTAAGCCGGATTCTAACCAAAGTGCACGTCGAAATAGAAACATCTATCCTTAGACGCCGAGGACTATCCTAGAATCCCGGAACTCGTTTTAGTTTCCCAAGCGACACCGAGTATAGATGAAGAAGTTCTAACAATAAACCCCTCAAGGCAGAGACACAGCTAAGCTAAGGTGTCAAGGGAACAAGGAAGATACATCTTTAGAGCAGGTAAGCAGCCTGTCTAACCATACGTACTGCGGTACGACTCGCTAGACTTTAGCCTGCAACGTCTTACTTTGCAGGTACACCTATAACATCTACAGATTAAGACGTTAAGCGCTTCCTTTGCCAACCCATTGCAGTCTTACTGCGCCACTGCGGCGCGATTCTCTGCCTCGTATAACAATACTATGAAGGTAAGTATTAGCTAATTTCATGTGCCTCTTAGTGAAGCTGTTAGCTTGGCTAACTGCTTGCCTTCCTTTAGGCGCTGTACTCGTATACCTAGGTAAGTTCTCTCGTGGTTGTTAATCACTAATCACCTGCAAGTAACCAGTCCGAAGAGGGGGATATGCGCCATGTTAGGAAGCATTTAGCCTGAACTGTCGGGCGTCGGGACGACATTCTACGCCTCACTCACTCTGAGCCCCATATATGCAAAATTGTCTCTTTCCTTGTAAAATATTCCTAATTCGAGCACACCAGAAACGAGGCCTAATGATTCGTAGAACTCCCATCCATCGTCCTTATGCCAAGATTCATCTTAGCGCTGCTTATTCTAGGCATGTCTCAACGCCGTACGAAGACGTTACGGTCTACCAGACGACCTCAGGAATCTGTCTGTATAAAGCGGTCGTATCAAGAACTCGTAGTTTGCTCAATCATGAATCAAGCTCAGGGCATCATTCACACCTGATAACGCAGCGACAACGATTTATTTTGCTACCAATTCTACTTTATTTCGCATTTTGCTTTACGTCGTGTCTGTGGACGTTTCCCACCCACAACTACTACTTGCCTAGTCTTTGGGATTACATTGCTCCTGTTTCATCATGTATACAGTTCGCGTTGTTCTCCTTCTTCTTCAATCGCTTGCTCTCGTCGAGGCTAGTGTGAAGTGGACGCTACATAGTTCTTGCTGTCAGTCACAAAATCTTATACTCTTTTGTCTGAAACATATAAGAAGATGCTTACATTTCATATAGACAGAACCAAAGATGGTCAGGGAGACGATAATGATTTGGCAACGGCCATGATCAACGCCGTCTCGACCTCAAAGGCCTGGGCGCATACAGGCTCGGAGAAGCTCAAGGGTTCTACTATTCCGTTCATCGGCAAGACCACCAAAGACGCCATGAAGCCTTTGATGAGCAAGGGGAATTATGGTGACAATGTGAAGGTTTTAGCCGGTAAGTTGCCCCACGGCCCACCTTATGCTCAACATCATCTTGGTCGGGATGCGTGGACTCTTCAAATATTGACATTCCGTGTTTTTTAACAGCGCTATTTGACAAATTGGATGAACTCGAGGGCCCTATAGGCCAAAATGCCGATGCGGGTGGGCGGTACGACGCTTCTACAGCCTGGACCAGTTTGGCTCAAAACGATAACCACTACCTCGACTTTGTGAGTCTTTTCCCGGCTGATCAACCCAGCCTAAGAGGGCCTCGTAAAGCTTTCATGTGCATAATTCGTGGAATACTAACCTTGATACCAAGCTCATCGTCTGCCGTCCATCGCTAGTGGATAGACGGGTGGTAGGCAGCTTCACTCTTCTGCCGTACGACGTCATACGCGATAACCAGCTAATGAACGAGAAAGCGGGGCTGAAGGTTATGACCGAGCAAGAAGATGACACCGCCGTCGGAGACTGGACCAATATTCAAGGAAACAGGCTGCAAGCCATCACCTCTGTGGACGACGACAACGAACGCACGGGCGATCGAGTGTACATACCCGAGACCATCACCTTCCACCCACTGTGGCTCAAGTACCAGAGGGACCAAGGGTTCTCCGGCTGGACGGATCAGCTCTTTGCCGACGTCACGGATAAGCGTGCGGTCCAGGTGTTCAAGGATAAGGGCAAGGCAAAGGGCAACGACAACGTTGTTCCCATGGATGCCCTACTCGACAGTTCATTCGTGAGGAACATCTTCCATGAGGTAAGCACTGCCGCCGGATCGTTACTTTCCCTATGCATCTAGAAATATCTTGATTGCTGACATGACCAATTAGTTCTTCCATTTGAGTGCCTTCGGGGGAATGGCAGATGACATAGGTGACGCGTACGGCTGGGTGAACAATGTCAATAACCAGAATTACAATAACCCGGACTTCTTGGCCATTGTCGCCACTGTAATCGAGCTTTTGTATAGGAAGGGCCCCAAATACAAGGTCAGCGCTGACGGTGCCGTGCGGAAATCTTCTTAAGCCTGCTCGAGGCTGCCTTCTCACGGGTACCAGTGTGACAGGGGAGGGGCGCCACCAGGCAGTACGATCAGTGATGGGGCAGATTTCTCTTTTTGGTATTATTTTATTTGAGTTGGGCGATGCTGATTTCTGTAGAGTTTGCAGCAAGTATAACGTTTTGGTAGCTGTGATAAGTTTGTTTGAAGCTACACTTCTCTCATGACGTGGTGATTACCACCGTTGATGGCCAGTCGAACTTGTCTATTGTGGAATGTGGTATTAGTAGGAGCAGCAATTTGAGCTGGAGCGCGTGGGCGGACTCACCCAGTGCGACATGTGTGTATGAGATTGTTGTGATAACTCCCAGGGCGGTCGTTGATAAGATTTAGCCAAGGATGGAACTTGTCACCAGATCCACGCTTGTATAACGTCACATTCGGGAGCGCGAAATTTTTCACGAAACCTTCCTCGGGTTCGAAGCTGGGGCCCAGCGGCGAGCTGATCGTCACGGACGCGATATCCTCGAATGAAGACAGGGATTTGGTGAAGGCCTTCACGTCGAGCTCTTTGATGCCAAACACGATTTCTTTCGAGTCAAACCTATGCGTCTTTGATCGAGCGTTCACCCAGATCTTCACCTTGCAGAGATTGTTGAATCGCGATAGATGTAGCCAATGAAAATCGTAACCGTCATGGGGATGTTCGGCCTTGGGAAGGTCCCTGATTATGTTCCCGCAAATGAAGCTCCTCCCAAAGTCCGGATCGAGGGACAACTCGAAGCTCCTCGCGTACTTGTGAAAGGCCGGGGGTGTAATATGTCCCTCAAAGACTATTTTCCATTCCGGTCGGAGCTGGCAATAGCCAAACCATGCTTGAATCGACCTAAGATCGGTGAAAATGAAGGTGATTGACTCGTAGATGGACTTGAGGCATTGAGCCGACCTGGTACACATTAGCCATTCACATCCAACCTGACACTCTGAAACCATCCCAGTGACCTACACAAGCCTGCACGTCAGTAGCATGGGAAGATACGGGCTCCAACTCGAAACATGCAGATCGTCTGGTCGGTTATCCTTCCACGTCCTCCAGCAGTTTATGTCCGACGTGGTATAGCTCGAGATGGCCTCGATTCCGTGTTCCTGCGTCGCCCGCTCCCCGCACCGCCAATGGTCCATCCACGGGGACATGAGCCGGCGACAGTACATTCCTATTTCCGGAGGCTGGGTCCCTCGTATGTCCGTCCCGAGTGGCACGTCCAGCCTGGCCCTCAACTTTTCGACATCCGCCTGCAACGGATCATCAACTCGGTATTCGGTACAGCATTCCCACCGGCAAAAGTGTTGGTCCTTGCCTCCTGGACCTTTACCGTGGAACAGGATGTGCTGGTGCAGACCACAGGTGCGCCAAATCTCAAGGTAGATTTTGTCCAAGATCTCGCGTGGAAGACGAGTAAGTAGGCCGGACTGGTGCTGGGGGTGAGTCCCACTAGCCATTGTTGAACACGATTACCTAGGTAGATCGAATACGTGATCGACTGAGAACAGTTTGGTGCAGAAAAGACGGCGAGATGTGTGAGAGGATAGAACCGTATAAATACATAGAAGGTGAGGGGAAATTAGGTGCTAAGAGTTGTGTTTGCCGGCATTAGGATCCTTCTTGTGTAATCTAGAGATAGATTAATGGCGATCTCTTATGTAAGATTACGTGATATTGTGACCAGCAGGATGTTGGGTACCCCCCCCGCCAAGGGAGTATAAATAGATTTTCGCCAAGATTATTAATTACTATACGTTTTAGTATAGGCAGATATAAAACTAATAAATCTTAATAAATCTACTATATTTATAGTGCTATATCTCCTTATTTTATAATATAATTATTTACTATTATTTCCTAATACGTTATAGCGCACAAAGGTAATTAACTTAAGCTAGAGATGCTTAGTAAGGTATTAATAAGGCTAGAGGCTAATTACTTACTGCGTATAATATTAAGGGAGCTTAGTATTACGTAGAAGTATATTAGGGGCATCTAAATAAGCCTTAAGTTATATAGATTACCCTATCCTCTATCTACATACTAAATCTAGCCTAGTCTAGAGCCTTATCTATTAGAGATACATAAGTAGGTACTAATTAAGTATATTTCTATCTAAAAGACCTTATATCTATAAGAGCTCTAAGGCTTTCTATTTAATAAGTTTACCCTTAATATAAGTAATAGAACTATATAGAGATTCTTAGTAGAGATTTAATAGAGTTATAAGGTAGCTAAGCAATCTACGCGTAAGCGTAGTAAGCCTCTCTGCTAAGTATTTAAGGCAGGCCTTATTAATAAGGGAGATCTAATTACTATATTAACAACCTAGCAGGCACGCCTTTAAGGATAAAGACCTAATTAGATTATCTATATTAACAAGTTAGCAGCTAATAAACGTATAGGTAATAGGAAGCGTAGGTAGGCTCTAGTAAATAGGCCTTGCGCTGCTTCCTACTCTATTAAACGCTCTAAGAGATAGAGTTTACTTCTAGCTATAATAATTAACGGATATATTGCCTATATAATATATTAGGGCTTAATTAACGCTAAGGTGTTTAAGTACTTCTTAAAATATTAGGTAAGAGGTAATTATAATTAATATCCCTTAAGTAATTATAATTAATATCTCTTAGGCAACTAATTAATATCCCTTAAGTAATTGTAATTAATATCCCTTAGGTAATTATAATTAATATCCCTTAGGTAACTAATTAATATCTGTCGCGTACAGTGCTTACCTAATCTTATTATATTACCTCTGCCGTAATTATAAGGATTAGCAGACAGATATTCTTCTACTCTAATAGAGCAGTATATAATCTCCTTTGTTACATAGTATTAGATAGTTACTAATTAAATACTCTTTTTACTTAATTATATAAACGTCTTATCCTAGCTCGATTCTACCTCTATAATATCCCTTAGGCAATTGCAATTAATATCTCTTAGGTAACTAATTAATATCTCTTAGGTAATTGTAATTAATATCTCTTAGGCAACTAATTAATATCTCTTAAGTAATTGTAATTAATATCTCTTAGGCAATTATAATTAATATCTCTTAGGCAACTAATTAAGATCTCTTAGGTAATTATAATTAATATCTGTCGCGTTAGGTGCTGCCCTAATTACATAACCTGATTACGTAATCCTATATTCCCTTACATTAATCGACTATAAGCTCTAGATATCGCTATAAGATAGCTGAATACTAGAGATTAACTTAATAATTTGTAATCTACGGAAAGCTCTATAGATTACTAGACAGAAGTTTATCTGCTCCTTTAGAGCAGTATAAATTCTCCTTTATTTTATAGATAGATAGATACTAATTAATTAATCTTTATACTTAATTATATAGTCTTTACTTTCTAGCTTATATTCTCCTCTATAGTTATAAGCCTAGCGCTTTAAGAATACAGTATTATTTCTCCCTATGCAAATCTTATTAAGCTAGCAAAGTGTTACTAAGCTGCTCTATATTATTTTCTTAACTACCTAAAAATCTCTTAATAAAACTATTTAAACTAACC
>MU005785.1:90864-101709 GCA_010093715.1 Pleomassaria siparia CBS 279.74
CCCCCCCTTTACACGCTTTAAACAAGCTGCGCAAATTAATCCTCTCTCTATCTAATAATTATAATAAATAAAGGAATTCTAATTACTAAAACGCAACTGCGTAATTATATAAGCTAGCTATATTAGTTTATTAAGCTCTAATTCTATGCTACCTAAAAGGGCATATAGGAAGAAGTTAATCTAGCAGCTAAAGATGCTAAAACCTTTCTAGAATCTAAGCTAGCTCGCCCTAAGCTCCTAATAACTAACTTAAGCTAGGAAATTAAGGACTACTATAGTAAAGAGATTTAGGAATATTAGGCTCTATTACGCAAGCATACTAACAACATAGCTTATTATTAGCAGCTATTAAACTAGATTAACGCAATAGTAGACTGCAAGATCCTTTACCCTGCAATAATAGAAATAGTTAAATAGAATAAAACTACAACCTAGTCTCTTATCTAATACCTACAGGAAGAGCTTACTCCTACTAACGCGAGCGCAGCAAACGTTATTTAGGCTTAATATTAGAACTATTTAGAGCTTGCTAAACGTAGAACAGTTAATCCTATAACCTAGTTTAGGGAATAGAGCAACCTATATTAGAAGGCTAAGAACTATAAAATTAATAACATTAAAGGGCAGCTTATAATTAAAGACTTCCTAAACGCATTAGCAGCAAAAATCGCCCCTAAATAGGCTTAAAGGCAACTCTAATAGCTTGTCTATAACTCTGTTTTTGCAGCTAGGTTAGATCTACTAATAATTACGTAATTTAGTAAAGTTTTTTCCTTGCTCCTTTATAACTAAGAAGTTTGCATAATTGCAGGAAATCTAGAGATCTTTGTAAGTATTAGCAGAAACACGGCTAAACAGCTAAATAATTAACTAAAGACAGACTATAGACTAAAGAATACAGCTAAGTACCCCTGTTAACCCCTAAGGACTAAGGCCTATAACTAGCTACTAGATAATTATTAAAAGCTTAAAACTGTAATAACTAGAGCTCTACTCTAAATAGATAAAAGGAGAAAGAAAATTATCCTTATAAGGCTCGCTAAACCCTATTTTAATGCTCTAAGGATTGCCCTAGGTAAGAAAGGGATAAGCACCCCTCCTAATAATTCTCTTAAGCAGATTAAATTCCTTAGAAGTATTACTGCAGCCCTTATTAATTCTATGCTCCTACTTAATAATACTGCGAGATTAGGGGTATACTCTACTATAGATTTTAATACTTACCTGCTCTCCTAATACACTATCTTAGATAATAGGGCTGTACTCTATCTTATTAACACTAAAGACCTGCTTATACCTAGATTATTTAAGAGGACTTAGGGTCTAAAATATATAGAGGCTGGCACCTAAGCCTTTCTAATCTTAGGAACAGGCACTTAGGTAATTAAGGGAGCACTAAATAGTGCTAAAGGACTAAAGTTAGAAGACCTTACGCTTACGGACGTTGCTGTTATTAAAGGTTTCTACGTAAATATTATATTAGAAGCTTGCCTCTAGTAGAAGAGTGTGTAGTACTTAGGATTAGATAATACTATGCGTATAGGTAACTTAGGATTAAGCGTAGTACTTACTACTCTTATGCGTAAATATAACCTTACCTTTATTAAATATAAACCTATTACCTTTTATACTCTTTCTATAAGCGTAATCCCTTTATATAACAGACTATAATTATAGGTAACTTACCCCTATAAGGATTTAGAAGATCTCTAGCATATATAATTAGGATACCTAGGCCTATAAGCTTTAAAAGCTTTAGTAATAACAGCTAGGAACGTACGTATTAAGGGGACTCTACGTAATTAATGCAAGTACTGCGTAATAACTTATATAAAATAAGTAATCTCTTAAAGACCTAAGGAATAATTACTATAACCTTATTAGCGCGTTATATAGGACCTTTTTAACATGCCTGCAGGAATGCTTAGGGAATAATAGATCTTCCTGCTTAAAGATTACTACAGTAGCAAGATCTACACGAAAAATCTTTAATCTAAATTACTACTAGATATTATAAGAACTATCTAGATCTTCTAGAGCTTTATATAGGTAAGATATAAGCTTAGGATAGTTAAAGTTATGCAAGATAATAACACTGCAACGCTCCCTTAGCATAGTAAATTAGACTATTAGAGATAGGCAGAAAGTTATAAGATTAAGATTAAAAGCTTACTACTATACACCTATAAGCCTAACAGGGGAGCTAAATAAGCAGGGCAGGAGATAATTACAAAAGCTATTAAGATGCGGATTAGCACAAACTTACCTAAGAAGCTCTAGCCTAAGGTAGTAGACGCTATAGTGTAGCTATATAACATAAGCCTATTACACGCGCGTAATATAAGATTACTAAATAAAGTACTTAATAATTAGTTCTATTAGTATTTCTAATAGTATTAGCTAGAGCATGTAAGAAGTATAACAGCTAATCTACGTCTAGATTAGAGCAGCGTATACGCGTACGGGTGTTGCACGTATCCCTTAAACAGGGAGCAAGTAGCTAGACGTAATAGAAGGGGATTTAAAATTACCCTAAGGGGTTATATTAGATATTTAGTTAGATATAAAGCTTCTAATTTATACTAAATATAGATCCTAGTAATTAATTAAGTAATTACTACACGAAACGTAATATTTAATAAGACTTAATTCTTTAAAGGAAAGGGTAAAGAGCTATCTAAAGAAGAAGTAATTAAGGTAGTCTACATTCTTGCAGAAGACATAATTAGTAATCTAGGTAAGGCGTTTAAGCTAGTGCCTATATAGACACCTAAGCGGACGAGCACAGTAGATCTTCTAATGCACCCTAGGCAAGAGCCTAGGGTTGTTACTTTTAAAGAAACTAAGTAACAGGCTGGCTAGCCTAATGCTCTAGTAGAAGTAGAAGTAATAACTGCGCAGGTAATAAGTCTAGCTAACTTATTACAGAGAACTTGCGTAGGGCAGAAGGATTATTATATAACGCTCCTATTACTAGAGGTAACTCTTAAGCTAGGAGCCCCTAGTAATTATAGTATTATATTAAGTAAGCTAGATAATTAATAAGGTAATTCTTAGAAAGTGCACTCTACTAAAGAAGCAGATTTACCTTAATTAAAGGAAATTATTCCTATAGAGTAGGATTATCCTATCTTTTCTCCTACTGCTTAGCCTAAGCTTGTAACTTCTAAAGCGTTAGCTAAAGCAGATAAAACTATACCTACTAGACGCACTTAGTAGAGAAGGATCTTTAGTCCTGCTACTTGCGTGAGCTAGAGAACTTGCGGGTAGGACCCTAAAGGTAATCTAAGGGGTAGAGGAAGTTAAGGGGTCTATACTCTTACTATTACTAAATAGGAGCTTATAGGGAACCTAGAAACCTTCTTCTAAGGCTTATACGCTAAACTTTAGAGCTTATAACTAATAATAATGCACTTTATTATAGCTGCAGCTCTATTTATAAAACTAGTAAGCATAAAGGGTACTTATATATATAGAAGTAAGCTCCTAAAGCTCCTAATAAAATAGAAGGATCTTTATACACATTAATTCGCGAAGCTCTTTATTAAAGCGGCGCTTAAAGAGATTAGGACTTACATAGAGAAGGGGACCTAGCAGGAAGTAGATTAATAAGGAAACTACTAGCTGCTCCCCCTTAAGTAGGTATTTACGTATAAGACTAATAAAGATAGATATTTTATTAAGTGCAAAGCTTAACTTATAGCTTAAGGGGATCTTTAGGCTATAGACTTACTCTAATTAACGTATACTATAACGCTTGCGGCTTATTTATTTAGACTTATAATAGTAATTGCTGCAGAGTTTAATATAGAGATCCTGTAATATAACATAGTTAGCGCATTCCTAAATGCAACGCTTGCTAATAATATAGCAGTTATTTACTAGCTCCTAGATAGCTTTAAGAAGCTAGGTAAAGTATAGAAGCTTAAGAGAGCGTTATATAGACTTTGTAACTTACCCCTCCTATAGTATAAAGAGTTCTTAGGCACACTACAGAAGCTTAGGCTTATTATATTAAAGGAAGAGCTGTGCCTTTTCTTTAATAAGGAGCGCTAGATTCTTCTATTATTCTATGTAGATAATATCCTAATTATGTTTTATAAAAGCTATAAGATAGAAGCACGCGCAGTCCTAGATAGAATTAAGGTAACTTACAAACTTAAAGACTAAGGAGCAGTGTAATAGTTCTTAGGAATTAGGGTTATTAGAGAAAGAAGCTCTTAAATAATTACGCTAGTCTATAATACCTACATTAAAAAGGTTGCTACAAAATTCAACCTAGTTAACTTAGAGAGCTTCCCTAAAACCCTACTGCTATTAGCTAAGCTTGTTAAGAATAAAGGCGAAGCTTCTAAATAAGAAATTAAGGCGTACTAAGAGCGCGTAGGATTAGTGCTATACACGGCAATTATGCTTTAGCCTAACGTTGCATACGTAATTTTAAAGCTCTTATATTTCCTTACTAACCTATCTAAAGCTTACTTAGACGCAATTAATTAACTTATTATATATCTCTACTATACTTGCTTTAAGGGTATCTAATATAGTAGGAAATATAACGCTAAGCTCTTAATTTACAGTAACGCTTCCTTTACAGACAATCTAGAAATAAGATAATTATTACATAGATACATAATTATACTATTTAGAGGGCTTATTATATAGAAAGCAACTCGTTAATTAACTATTATAACCTCTACTACTAAGGCTGAGTTAATTACACTAGATTACGTCTCTAAAGAATCTATAGCTCTTAAACAACTCTTTGCAGAACTTACCCTTAATCTTAATAGCGCTTAGACAATCTGCTATAATAATTAACAGACGATCTAGCTTGTTATAAGTAAAAATAAAAGGATTTCTACTTAACTAAGGCACGTTAATATATAAAACATATAGCTCTGCTAAGAATACGCTAAAGGATTATTTAAAGTTATATATCTCCCTACTAATAATATGCCTACAGATAGATTTATAAAATATCTCTCTAAGCAGAAATTTGCGAGATTTAAGGAGCTCTTGCGACTTTACAACGCATAATTAATAATTATAGGATAAGAAGAATAATAGAAGGGTGCTAAGGGCTATTTAATATCTATTTATATAAGGGGGGAACAGCCCTCCCCCTAATAGGTAATATCTAATCTACTAAATAAGCTTATCTACTAACAGACCTAGAAGCTCCTTAATATAAGCGCAGTAATTGTTAACGCTTATATTACTAGTAGGTTTAGCAGGGATATCTGCCTAAGGGTTATTATCTTAGCTACTATCTTCCTTAAGGCTAATTAGCGTACAAAACGTAACTTGCTACTTCTTAACGTTAGAGGTCTATTATAAGTTAGCTAGAAGCTCTAAAAACACTACTTAAATTATAACTTACTACCTAGGGGGTAGCCTAGATTACTTAGAGTATCCTATTAGCAGTACAGCGAGCATACACAGGACTATATAATAGTTAGCGCGAGCTTTTAATAATAGGAAGAGGAGATTATACATAGGCTAATACTAGTGCCCTAAGTTATAAGTATAATAATAATTACCCCTAACTAATAAGTTATAGCATTTACTAAGAGATTAACTAGCAAGCGCGCTCCTTATACAACCTAGACAGGTAATTACGTAATAAGTAGTTTTAAATCCTTAATAAATAGCGTTAGCTGTTAGGCCTTTACCCCTAGCAGAAGATCTAGGATTACTAGTAGTAATAGGCTCCTTGCCTTTAGCCTTCTTAGATTTCTTTAGAGTTAATAGATTATTAGGCTTGCGTTTAGCACCTGTCTTCTTCTTCTTAGATAAGTTACCTAAAGTAATTAGGGGAGCAGTAGGAGCAGTAGTTATAGTTATTAGCGTATTAGTCTCTAGAGCATTAGTTATTAGCGCATTAGTTATTAACGTATTAGGCGCTAGCGTATTAAGAATAAGAGGAGTAATTATAGTAGTAGTAGTAGTAGTAGTAGAGTAATTATTACTGTTAGTTATAATAGTAGTAGTAGTAGTATTAGGGCAAGCTTTAGAAGTAGTAGTAGTACGCAGAGATAAATTAGTTAAATTAACCTTAACACGACTATAGTAATTATTAAACATTAAGAGAGGCAGGTTAGCGTTACTAAAATCTACTAAATACCTAAAGTTAAAGTTGTTACTATATCTTTATTAACTGTAAAGAAGCTTGTTCTTTACGCCTATAATCTCCTCTCTAGAGAGGTAATTAGCTAGGGCAGCTACTAGAAGAGACGTAGGGGGTGCTACTAGTAGAGCAGGCTAGGGCAATAATTAAACTAGCTTAATAGGTAAGCTCTGTTAAGGCACTTAGAAGCTATAATCTCCTCTCTTAAACACTAGTAGCCTCCTATTAGCTAAGTACTAAGGAAACAGAGAAATCTTACTACTACGAGCGTTCTAGAGCTAAGCAATACTAGGGCTAAAGGCATATCTTAACCTAGATAATTTAGCAATAGGAGCTAGGGGTATTAGCCTTAGAGCTAGTATAGGAGAAACTAGTAAAGACGCAATTACAGGGGCATTAGCCTTTAGCGCAGGAGTCTTAGAAGTCTCTAGAGCTCTAGATAAAGAAGCGCCTTAATTAACGTAAGGACGTAGGATTAAGCGCTAGAAGAAATCTAACCTAGGGGCCGCTAGAACAGTAGTAGTAGCCGCGGGAGTAGTAGTGCTCGCGGTAGGAGCAGTAGTGCTTGCAGCAGGGGCGCTAGTAATTACAGCAGGGGTAGATAAAGTTAGAGATAACAAACCCTTGCGCTGTAATTTTAACTAGCTTAGCCTAGAACGTAAACTAGCTGCATAATTATCCTTTTACTACTAGATATCCTTAAGGCTAGCGAGTTAGACAAGCGCCTACTCCTTAGTAAGCTTCTTAGGCAGGACTAGAATGTTAGAGGCGAACTTTATCGCCGGATAGGCTTCCCTAGCAGCCACAGGAGCAGCAGTAGGAGCGGGCGCAGGAGTAGAAGCAGTAGCAGGAGCGGGCGCAGGAGTAGGAGTAGGAGTTAGAGTAGCAGGAGTATCTTAAAGTGTCTTAATTAATTATTGCGCTATTGCAGAGTTAGCTTCTTTACTAAGAGCTTTAATTTAGTTAGATAAGAGGTTATTAAGAGCTTTACTAGCCTTAGGGAGCTTAGTATTATTACTATTATTTATAGATTTAGCGGCGTTAATAGCTTTACGCGCAGCCTAACGCTTACGCGCAGATTATAAGGCTTTATTAGATTACTATAAAAGGTTAATATATAATTCTAAATAAGGCTTAAGAGCTTAGGATACTTATACAGCTATAGTAGAAGGTAGAAGGTAGTAGTAGAGGTAAGGTTAAGGAGGATAGGTAGTAGAGGTAAGAAAGTTAATTTCTTTATTATTAGAATGCAATTAGGCTAGGCACGTAACTAATATTACTAAGATTAGATTATATAATTAATTACGCAATTAGTTAACGCCTTAGCACAGGGAAAATTAAGATAAGATCTTAGTAAAGATAAGATCTTGCCTTTCCCTAGGGGGTGTGTTGCGTTAGGTGCTGCCCTAATTACATAACCTAATTACGTAATCCTATATTCCCTTACATTAATTAACTATAAGCTCTAGATATTACTATAAGATAGCTAAATACTAGAGATTAACTTAATAATTTATAATCTACAGAAAGGTTTATAGATTACTAGACAGAAGTTTATCTACTCCTTTAGAGCAGTATAAATTCTCCTTTATTTTATAGATAGATAGACACTAATTAATTAATCTTTATACTTAATTATATAGTCTTTACTTTCCAGCTTATATTCTCCTCTATAATATCTCTTAGGTAACTAATTAAGATCTCTTAGGTAATTATAATTAATATCTATTACTGTATATAATTATTATGTTAACTATATTAGGTCCTAGCTAATTATAATTAATATCCTTTGCCGTGTTTAGTCCTTATATTAGATAACGCCTCTATCTATTAATCTCCTTATATACGTAAGCTTTATAATAAGGCTAGAGTTATCCTTAAGTATTTCCTACTGTATTTACCTAATTATAATCTAATTAAACAATCCTTTTACTAGTTAAAGGCATAGCTAAGGAGGAATAATTAAGATGTAGAGACCTAGCTAAACTATAAATATTTCTTAAACTATAGCGTATCTTAGTATTGTTATAGTAACTTATAAGGCTTCTTCTATTACTATAGATATTAGTTTAAGTAATATAGTAATCTTATTACGTATAATTAAGTTGTTAAAATATAGTCTATAGACTAGAAATTAAAGTTATTATGCGATAAATAGATAAATACATAGCGTATAATAACTAAATAGTAGTTAGCGGATTAATTAACGCGATATATAAGCTAATCTTATAGTAAAAACAGATATCTTATAGTAAAAACAGATTACTTTTATATAATAGTTAGCCTTCTTAATTATTATTATCCTTAACTTCCTGTATATAATCTTATAGATAGTCCTAATTAGCCTTTATAAGGCCCTTATATTAATGCCGCTATTAATTTACAGCCTCTTGTAAGGCTAATAGTTATATAGGCATTCTCTTTAGGTAGTTTGTCTATATTTCTATAGTAACGCTAGAATTAGAAGGATCTTAAAGTTAATTAATATTAAATTAATGCTCTCTATAAACGCTGTTATATAAATCTATAATATCCTCTCTCTACTAAGGTAATTACTTTATCTAATATTAAATAAAGTTATACGTATACCTTACTATCTCCTTATAATTATTATACGTAATAGGTGCCTATTTTATAGGCGTAGGATCTTAAGTAGGTACGTAAGGATTTGTAGTAGGGAGATATAATAGAGCCTGCAGAGGATAATATAGTAATTAAGTTAATTATTAATTAAGTAATTAAAGCTCCTGCAGTATCTGCTATTAGATATTAGTTAGATTTCTGCCTGCACCTTTACCTTCCCTATCCTTATTAATATTACCTCTATAACCTTGTTTTCGCGCCTCTATAGCGCGTTAATCCTTAAGTTAAACTAACGCAAGCTCTATATAAATTAATAGCTTTTTAGGCGTATAATAATTTTTTATAATATCTATTACCTATAGTACAAGGATATAGCTGTTAATAGGGTAGTATAGAGGTAGAATTAAGCTAGGAAAGTACGTTTATGTAATTAAGTTGTAAAAGAGTATTAATTAGTAACTATCTAATACTATGTAACAAATAAGATTATATACTGCTCTATCAGAGTAGAAGAACGTCTATCTAAAGATCTATAGGATTACAAACTATTAGGTAAGCTTTAGATAGTTACCTAACCTTAGTAAGCTATTAAGCTTGCCTAGAGTAACGCGTAGATTAGATAAGCATAAGCACTATACGCAACACACCCCCTAGGGAGGTTAAGATTAGATCTTAATTTCCCTACTTAGAGGCGTTAACTAATCTCGCAAAATTAAGCTTAGTAATTTTTGCTTAGCAATATTAGTTACGTGCTCTATCTAATTACATTCTATGCGCAAGCAAATAAATAATAAATAAAGAGAAAAAATTAATCTCCTCTCTTACCTCTATAACCTTCTCTCCTCTACTACCTTACACGCTCCTAAATAACTTTACACGCTCTAATACAACCTTACACCTATACTTATACTTATACTATAGCTCCTAAAGTATAAGTATCCTAAGCTCCTCTTACCTTATTAAATCTACCTTACTAACTTGTGTAGCTAAAATATAATTAATCTGCTAAAATACGCAAGCGCCATACGGCTAATAAAGCTGTTAATAGCTCTAGCTCCTCCCCCCCCGCGCCTCTTTAGGCAGAGCCCGTGGCTCCTGCTAAAGACACTAATGCTAAGCCTAAGGCTCCTAAGGTTACTAACGCTTCCTTAGCTTAACTAACTTCCTCTCTAGCTGCTCTAGCAGTAGAGCTAACACCTTAAGAATAGATTAAGCTGCTCTAGCAATAATTAGCTATCCTTAATGCTAAGAAAGTTCTGCGCGAAGCTTAAGACGCTCTCTCTTTACTATTCCTAACTCCTACTACTCCTAATAATAGTATCTCTAAGGCTTTAGTTATTCTTTCTACTAGCTCTCTAGTTTATCGCGCGCGTCTAACTAGTTCTATAATTATAACTCTCCTAGCTACTAGCTCCTTAGTTAACAGCAGTGCTCCCTTAAAGGGAGTGCAGTTATCTAAGTCTAGTAAGCCTCTTATATCTTCTCTACTAATCTCTAAATCCTAGGATAGGACTTTACAGGCTCCTAGTAGCAGCAGCACCCCCTTAGTAGGTTAGGTGCAGCTATCTAGAGCTAATTATAAGGATCTCTACCCTAGGCTAATTATTCCTAAGGCTGTTGCTCCTAAGATTATTAGTCTAAAGATAGTTAATCTAAAGGCTTAATAATCTCTTCTAGTTTAAACTTTAAAGACTCCCTAGCCTGTAACTCCTAAGACTATTAATCTGTAGGCTTAGTAAGCTTAACTAGTTAGCTCTTTAAATACTCCTAAGTCTACTACGTCTAACATCAGGAGAAGTTTCGCGACCTCCGTGCCCAAGGTCTGCCCACAGCGTGCCCACACCGTGCCTAAGGTGGCAGAGGTATCAGAGGTGCCAGGGGCTGATACAATTCTGACACAGGTTAGACCTATCTCTGCCTTTACTACTAAGGGCGCCCTACGTAGTAAAGGCAAGGCAGGTCGTGCCTCTGTCGTGCCCATGGCGCCAAAGGCTGCCCAGAGGTGCCTAGAGGGTGCCCATGGCGCCATGGGCAGACCTCCCGTGCCTTTAGTAGCAAAGTCACAAAATGCCACAACTTTAAACTTAAATAACTCTTTCTCTAATAGGCAGAAATAGCTAAGAATTTCAGAC